>JAPYYV010017155.1:0-16602 GCA_030522625.1 Copidosoma aretas | reverse complement strand
TTTTTGATGATTGTGCTAAATAATTTGTTGTACCTGTGTTCAATTCAGTCTGCCTGATGAGGTTCGGGAAATCCGAACGAAACGTTGCAGAAATATAGATAATACCATCAAGTCTGTCAATATTTATTATTGGCTCATAAAGATCCTATACTTTTCCCTACACACAATTTCGTGAGCGAAAGTTGATAATAATATACGACTCATATTATATTTATAGTTTTACTAGGAAATCAAAGTCGTCCTTGAACAATGCTGACTTGGTACTTCGTGACTCGAGGTGATTTGAATTAAGTGTCGAAATACAACCGAAGCAAGTACGAAGAAACATCCTGCAGGGCCTTTTCTTATATATTGCCTTTGCACGACGTTTTGGTTTAGTAGCCTGCCACCGCTCATCGAGTGTGGTACTTGTAATAATTTAGTAGCCCACCACTGATCATTGAGTGTGGTCAGTAATTATTAAATTATGTATAGTTGAAAGTTATATAATTGTATTGTTTACTGCATTATTTTAAAATAAAATAAGATTAAATGTCTCAAAAGGTGAAGAAGTTCAGTTAACTTTATTATCAAAGAAATATCCAGAGAAACCCACTTATAAGGAAGAGCAATAAAGGAATCAAAAAGAAGCAAAATATATTGTATATAAGATATTGCAAACCAATTAAAATAAAAAAAAGAAGAAAATAAAGGGAATAATAAAGTTACATATAATACAGATTAAATCTGAGTTATCAACGAGTTATCAAGGTAAATAGTGTTTAAATGAGCATTAACACATAATATCCTCACTGGGTGTCTCTCTCTTATTATAATATATATCAACGGGTGAATAAATCAAGTAGCTAGACATACTGCTAGTCCCGCGGCCCGTCAGGAAGCGTAAGACCCAGTCCACAACCTTCCAACCTTCTGTTGGAAGTAAAATAAATTTAAGCAATTGTTTTTAACAATAGCCTAATAGAGTGCCGTCTTAACTGTTAAGGAATGAGCATGCATGCAGAGCCATACTCCTTAACAGTTAAGACACCGCTTAATAGTTAAGACGCCCGCGCCGCTTTAAAGTTCACGGAATACTTTTACCAGTGCATTCATATGAATATTATTGTCGTGCTGTAATATTTTTGAAATTTTTCACCTTTATTCCATCATCATACATCCGAAATATGAAAAATAAATTTCATATTTTAAAGTAATTCATAACCTTTATATTAGTCCTCGTCAATATTTATTATCTCTTTAGGAAACCCACAAAACTGTTATTTTTGGTCTATCTTGCTTTCTCTTCGAGATGTAGCTTTTTTCTGTATTTTAAAGTTTATGTTGTCACAATATCGTTCTTTAGTGAACTGTGAACATCTGCAATTGTTTTCGACACAAGCAGGATTTTTTGCAATTTTTTTTTAGTTGATTTTAGTTGATTTTATGAAGATATAGCTAAAATCTGAGTTGTGCTAGTCTTCGTACGGGCATAAAAACATATCTGTACTATGGAGCGACAGCCAGCGACGTTGAACGAGTACACGTGGCGACTTAAATAGCCCGTGCTAACCAAGCTTTCCATTCCACTCGCTAGATGGCCAAGCCTGCGAGTTAGTTTCTTGCAAGCGTACTAAAAACTTTTACTATGTAAGATCGATATTTACCGCTACGTTAGGCGGATAGAATTTAATACCTAATCCTTCCAACATGAGTTTTCTCATGTCAGGGGGTCCGGTATTAAATTTGTACCCGAATCACACTGGCTGGAATTTGATACTCGACCCATCTAACATGGATTTTTTAATGTCGGGGGTCGGGTATTAAATTCCTGCTAGAATCACACTGGCCGGAATCAAGTACAAGACCCCTCTAACATGGGTTTTCTGGTTTCTGGAGGTCAGGTGATAAATTTCGACCAGCGTTACGGTTTTATTCCGTTAGCCCCTAGCGCCAATGCCCAAGGCGGGCCACAAGAAGCATAGCTTCAAAAATAATTTCCATGTGTAAATATCGTTATTCGCCGATGTCACAAATGTTAATCAAAGTGATTAATAATATTCTATAATTTTTTTTTTGACGTTTCACATTTTCTTTGTATCACACTGATTACATTCATCATTCATGTTTGTCATCTGTTATAGATCATATTTTTTCGTTTTATATTACTTTTTTTTCTTTCTCTTTGTAACAACAATGTTTTTGTAATAATAATAGAGGTTTTTTTCTGTACGCGTAAGTTACCTTGTGTTACTACGTTTTTTTTGCCACTATCGTTATTACAGTACTATGCGTCTTTTAACTAATTTTCTATTGCAGTATTATCACTAGATTTAGCTTTTGCCTTCTAGTATTGTGTCTTTTGACATTTTGTTTTCATCTAGTGCTTTGACTCTTTGTTATTATTTCATGCAAGAAATGATAGTGTGAACTAACAAAATAATTAAAGAATTGCCAAATATAATTTCATTGACCGTTCAATAATTTAATTGTCCCGCATGTTTGGTGTACAACCAGTGCGCTGTGTTAAAAAATAATTTTTATCAACTTTCTCTTGTTCCTTCTATTTTTGCGATGCACTTAAATAAAAATTAAATTTACTGTAAAACTTCGGGTCAATTCGTTTTTTTTTTTTTTTATAAATGTTAAAAAAAAAATCTATGCGGATTTTTTTGTGGCGAGTCCAGGGGCCACGAAAATATAAGTGACAAACCGGTATATCTGTGTGGTATATTTGTATAGTTTCTCCCCGTTCATCGTTGCACATATGGCAATCGACCCTCGCTTTCGGCCTACTTTTCGCGGCAAGTCCAGGGGCCACGAGATATTTGTTTGAGGCTTAGTTTTTCCGTTGCTGGGTTGGTTATCCTATAGGTGAGGCTTTCAGCATACAAGCTTTCTTTATTTTATCTACGTGGGAAACTCTTACTTTCTCCCTTCTTTGCAGTTTTACGTTTTTCGTTCCGTAATCGATGCTTCTTATTTCATAAGGGCCCTTGTATTGATCACCGTATTTACCTTTGATTACCTCTCATTCCCCCGAAACCCATCCCCCGATAGGCTAGTCCTCAGACTGTCGAATCCCCCGACTGCCGAAACGCCCGAATAACAAATCACCCGCAAGTACAAACCCCCGAAGTACAAGCCCCCCATTGTTTAATAACCCGAGCGGCGACTAACCCAATTTGAAAAAAAAAGAACGTTTGCCATATATTATTTTCCAATTAGTTGCGAATGTTTGTGTTCGAATGTTTATAATCTAACTTTATTTATTCTAAATTTCGCTGCGCGTGATTCAAAATTCCTGATTGAGTTCAAGATTTAGTTCGGAAAAATTTTTAAATTCCAAGTAACTTAAACGTGATGAAGTGTAGTTTAAATTATATATGTACAATGAATATTGAACCGGAAATAGTCAACGAGACACGATTGTTCCTTGAGGGATATGTATACGTGCGATCGAAGAAACCTGCTGGCGATAAAACAAGTTGGGAATGCTATCTAGTAAGGAGAGGGGAATGTAAGGTGCGGGCGATCATAGAAGATGCATAAGGATTTAGGTGACACAGAGATAGCTGTGGTGGATCTATCTCTGGGTCGGAAGATAAAAGCAGCTCCTAAACGAAAGTGGTTCGAGACCCAAAAAAAAACTACAAAGAATCGTATTGAACCACGAAACGTATACCTTTCTGGATTATTTATAAGCTGTTGGAAACACTTTGTACATAAAACGAACTAAAGAAACTACAACTGTACTGTAAGTATTATTCGGGGGTTTTCAGGCATACAAATTCAAGCATTAAGTTGCGCGGGGGATAACTTACGAGAGGGTATAGACAGTTGGGGGATTTTCCTATCGGGTAATCGGGCAATTGGCCAACAAGGCAATCGCGGGATTCGGCAGTCGGGGGGTTGGGACGTCGGGGGATTGATTTCGAGGAAATAGTCGGCAACCTTTCCTTTTGATGGCTCCTTTAATACATATACCATTTCTCCTTCCAAAAAGTATTCTGTATTCAGCTTACGATCGTAGTAGGACTTCGATCAATATTTTGCTTGTACTTGATTCATTGCAGCTATGATTCTCATTTCCGTTAGCATCGTCACTAGTTCTTTCATGTATTCGTCCGACGTTTGGGTGTCAGATCGTGGTTCGAAGCTATACGGTGTTCTTGCTCTTTGGTCGAATACGAGCGTGTGCGGCGAGTATCCCGTGCTCTTATGCTCCGTCATGTTGTATGCGTGCATACACGTAGGTAGGTGGTTATCCTAATGATCATTTTGCTCTACGTACGCTTTTATATATTACGTAAGTGTATGATGCATTCTTTTGATTGTTCGTTGGGGAGTGGTATCCAGGGATGCCTATTTTATTAATTTAAAATAGTCTCGCTAGCTCCTCCATGCTTTTAATAATAAAGTGTGTGTCCTGATCCGATAGTAGGTGCTCTGGTGGCCCGAAATATGCTATAAATTTCTCCGTTATGGCTCTCACGGTTCTCTCAGCTGCCGCTCTCTTCACGGGTGCAAAGACGATGAATTTTGTGAGACAGTCATGCATGGATAGAATATGTATACTGATTTGCTGGGGTTTTGTTAATTGATCCGTAAAAGTCTATAGAAACTTTTTCAAATGGTCTGCTTGTCGTATCTGGAGGAAGCTTGGCTTGCTTTGTTTTAACTCAGACATGTTTTTTGGATTGACAAGATGGGCCTCCCAAGATAACTTGTCTTACGTCTGTGCGCATATTTCTCCAATAGTAGTCTTTTGCGATCCTATTATAAGTATTGTTTACTCCCCTATGTCCTGCTACAGCTGTTTCGTAGAACTCCCTGACAATTTTAATCCTTTGGTTCGTTGGTGGGATTCCTAGAGTATTTGTAAAGAGTACTGCTACCAATCTAATACCTATCAATACTTCCTTAAAGGTATGGATAAAGTACCTTCATTGGGTTAGATTAAGGATTGCTAGATCTCTAACAACTCCGATCAGTTTATAGCTACTTGCCATTATTATTTTTTTTAGTGCTTTGATACGTTTTTTAATGTTAGAATCAAGCGCTGTTTCTTAAAAAAAATTCTTTCACGAAAATGTGCATAACCTTTATATTCCTCGCTCTCATCATCTTGATTTCCCCTATGTTTCTCTCGTCGCTGTTTATACGCTTTAGATTGATATATCCTCATTCGTGCAAAGCTTCTATTGCCTCTGTATTGGGTACTGTCTCCGTTACCCTCATAAACGCTATGATCTCTAGGTTTTTAAGCGGATGCCTCACGAATTTATTCAGTTTTTGTAGTGGAGGTGAGTCTTTTCCTTCTTTTGGTGCCTATAGTGGCATTTTTGTCGGTGAACGTGTCCTACATACTCTATATTTTCCAACGTTGGCCAGTGAATGGCTCCCCTACTCTCTGTATTTTTTCTTTCGCTGTCCTTTTCGCGCAATGCATCGTTTAGATCATTATTTTCCTTGCTTTTCTCTCTGCCTATTTTAAGGTCACCCTTGTCATTTTTCGTTGGTGGCTTGCCTTCCCTCTCTTGTTCTTGAGTGTAATCGCTTGAGTTTACCTTGGTATTGGTCGGCTTCTGTATTGCTTCTGACGGCGTTTTTACATTTTAACCTCGTTTACCTCGGTCTATCCTGTCGTCTTCACTATAGCTGCTCTGCTTACCTTTATATTAATCTTGGTCATTTCCGTGGGGCTCGCAGTTCGGTTCGCTACTTGTCTCCTTTCCGTCAGATGAGTGTATTAAAGGTGTGTAATGTGCGTTCTTGCCGACACTCTCTGGATGTATATGATAGAACTCTTCATCTTTTGATGATATAAAGTGCGAGTAAAGGTGTGTACCGTTGGTTAGTGCGAAGTATACGCATACATTCTTCTTGAATTCTTGAAACATTATGTATATGCAATCACCATTTCCATTGCTTGTTCGTGATTCAAGCAATTCCTCTGTTACCTCTGGTTCTATACATTTTTATAACCATTTTAAGTCACGTTAAATCACCCGCAGCTCGACAGTAGAGATCTCAAGATGCAATAATAATATTGAGCTGTGATACAGGCAGTTTCCGGGTGGGCCCTGTGGTATCCCCGTTATTTTAGTAAATGCTACGTCTGGCCCAGAACATTAATTCATCTCTCTTCGTGTTTTATCCTTTAAAAATTCCAGCTTTCTATCTGCGAGTATAGTTGTCTCTGTTGGGACATTAAATTCTACTTCCATCTCGCTCCAGCGTTGTTTTGGTGGATTTTTTTCGCTCACACTATTCGTTGTTTCGTTCTCTTTTTCGATCATATCGTTTGGTGCCCTTTCCGTCAGCGTGATTTCTTTAGGTTCCCATACGTCGATTCTCATACCTGGTTGGCATTGTACGTCATATCGTTTGAAATTAACCATTACTTGTGCCCGTAATTCGCCTGACGTACCCATTGATATGTATATTTGGCTCTTCTTCTGCTTCCATACCTGGCGTGGCAGTATGCTTTACTTTCGTAGTTTCTAAAAGTTTTTCGGCCCCTCGTCCCTGATCTTTTGTGTCTTCTAATGCGTTTGGGTTAGAAATTTGTGGCGTGTCGCAGTTGGCTATTATAATTTCATTTAAAGGCTTGAATACTTGTGGTGTAACCGAGAACTGCGGTTTTTGTCGGTGCAGGCTGTCGAGCTGTCTCTAACGTATTTTTCGCAACTTTTCTCTCGTCTGTACTACTGCCGATGTACTTGTTGTTTTTACCCCTTTTTTGAATCCTGGTCCTTTTATTATGTAACCCCATTTTCCGTCAGTTTGTCCCTGCGAAATGACTTCATCTCCCGGTGTTATTCTTACTTCCGCAGTTTCCTTCCTATCCTCATTATTTATATTATGTACTATATCCTTTCTTGTACGCCTTCCTGATCTCAGTGGGCGCTCTTTGTGATTGGGTTCCTCTGATTTTGAGCCTGGCTTACTTTCCGCTTGCCCATCGATGCTCATATCTAATTTATTCTCGTTGGGCTCGTCGTAGTATTGTTTTCTCTTTTGAACTTTATCGTCTGAACTTTCTGATTCTAAGCAGTGAATATTTACTTTCTTAGGTCTACCCTAAGTCTTTTTTCGGAGAGTTGCGCGTAATTTAAATACTTGCGCTGGCAGGCCGTCGCTATTGGCTAGTCATTCTTTCTCTTTTTCGTCTGCTAGTTGATACAATTCTTGACGCGGCCACTCGGTATTTACTTCCTCTTCTCTCAGTACTGGATTGCGGAAGAGAGCGTCTAGCGCTCTGTTGAATTCGCCCGGACAATATACTACGTCGAACCCGTAGCCCCTCAACTCTGCTTTTAGTCTAATAAGTCGGATGTCGGGCTGTTTGGACGTATGGTAATGCTTCAATTGTTAATGGTATTTAACGACCGTGAATCTACGCTCATACAGATGTGGTCTGAACTACTCTTTTGCAAAGACAATCGCTAGCAGTTTTTTATCATAAGTGAGATAGCGTAGTTCACTACCCTGTAGATAACGTGAGGCATACTCGTACGGTTGATCATTCGCAACTTTGCCTTGATTTAGTATTGTGCCTATTGAGTAATCTGATGCATGAGTTGTTACAATGAAGGGCTTGTCCTCGTCGGGTGCTGCATGAACCGGCTTGCTGCATAACGCATCCATGAGTGTCTTAACGGCTCGCTCTTGCTTCTCTTCCCACTTTACCATTGTTTCTTTTTTTAGGAGTTTGGAGAGCGGCTGAGCAACTTTTGCATAACCTTGGATAAATATTCTGTTATACGAGACGAATTCAAGGGATTGTTTTACTTTCTGAGCATTCGTTTGATTTGGGTATCTTGCGGCCTTAATTTTCTTCGGGTCCGTTTTATTTCTCCCTCACCGACAATGAGTCCCAGAACTTTTTTCCCAAGTTCTAAAAGTTGGCATTTTTTTTGGTGAATAGTTGCATTAGCCTCAGCCAGTCGTTTTAAAAGTCTTACAAAGCTTTTTCTAAGCTCCTCCGAGTTGCACTTTAATGCCGTTTTTTGCATTTGTGATGAATGTGCGCTTGAATCATGTGTCATCATGATTCTAGTATGCAGCTGTCGGACCTGACTACAATACTGCGAAACCGATTCATTGTTCTGCTAGGTTACTACTTTTGATTCCTCCAGCAGTGTGTGAGTGCCCCCCCCCGCTTTCTACTTTGCTTTCCCCCGCCCGGGTGTTGGTGCCCCCCCCCCCCCCCCCTTATGCTCCCAATCGCCTCAATAATGCGAGCAGGATCTCGTTCACCGAATCAAATAGCGAAAGTCGAGCGCAAAATTGGTCTGCCGCTATACCTTTTAAATTTCCCCCTAGTGTGCCCGTAAATTATTTTTTGTGTTGATGCAGAACTGTCGTCCTTGCCGTTTTCACTATCTGCACGAAAAATAGAAAATTTATTGGGTCCCCGTTGAATATAGAGATGCCACTCGTCGTGCTATTTACCTGGGCCAGTGCATTATAATGCGTGTTAAGGGGCTATGTGTTTTCAGCTTGCAGCTGGTTTACGACGGGATCTGTAAAGTTGTTGCTTAGCTGAGTCGGCATTCGCAGGTTTTTGTAATGTTGTTTGAGATTGTATGTATCCGTGCTAGCGAGATTCGACCATTCCGTTGTTTGTGCTCCAAGACCATATTGATTGTCGCACCCATATCTGCCCCGTTGTCGCTCTAATGTCTCCCCCGAGTGCCCTGAGGTATATTGTTTCAGACCCCGTGTAATTTGTTTTATAGTTTGTTGGAACGGTTTATTCCTAAACGTGTTTCCGTTTCTTACATTTTCCACTGCCCCGTTTCCTGTCATATATTCCTCATACCTTGATGCTAACTAATTTTTTATTTTCTGTCCCTGCTTATTGAGGGGTCCCACTTCCGCTTCCCCTTCTTGCTGTTTTGGTGGCCAAATTTTCTCCCTGATTATTACTGGTTTTATCCTTTTCAACAATTTCATCATGAGGATACGTTGTTTTTTATTCATGTTTCCCAATCCGCTTGGCTTTCTGGACTATGTTCTAAAACCACGGTTAGAATTTCCGATACCGACTCATTTTCAGTATTCGACATACCTGCTTCCCTCCTGTCACCTAGTACGTCATGCTTGGGCCTCTCGTGGCTTGCCATTGTATGCGTAATAAAAATTTCGATAGCACGCCTTCAAACAACCCAAAAAAAATCGTGACGTAATCCAAGGTCACGAATATTTTTATAATAACACTAACCTGAAAAAGCTCTAATTCTTATAACTCTGGGACGGTATAAATACATAAAAACGTAATTTCACTCCACTTACCTGGTATTTCCTGCCAGTATTATCACGATCAAGATTCTTCCGTACATCATGGTCCAGTGCTGTCCCCGTTGATAGTTTCCTGGGTGTCCTTCCTCCTGATGATGCTAATCTCCTGGTAGCGTCTCTGTTTACAGCGGCTTTACTACGATGATGACTCTCTCTGCTGTAGTCCTTATTCCTCGTGGCACGAAACTATGTGCGTTTCCCGAAAATCGTGTAAAAAAATATCGA
Source organism: Copidosoma aretas (assembly GCA_030522625.1). Taxonomy (NCBI): domain Eukaryota; kingdom Metazoa; phylum Arthropoda; class Insecta; order Hymenoptera; family Encyrtidae; genus Copidosoma; species Copidosoma aretas. The sequence goes on along the minus strand of JAPYYV010017155.1, from coordinate 7,089 downwards.
ACGACCGCACGTAAAAACAAATAAATCCTATCATTTTATCTAATTTGATTCGCGATAGCCATCACACCGATGTCACCAAACTGTTACGGGGGATATGATGGCCTTCGAGTGCTCACGAAATAAAGTATACGAGAACTTGAATTCGTTTATTAGTTAATGATCGGAGAGAAGAGACGCGCCGCAAGAGTACCTATCGCTTTGTTGGTCCGCCGTAGACTCCCCTATTAATTCCTAGCCAACTCTCTTCTCTCTTCCGCTACGACTCTGTGGTGGGCCCACGAAAGAGGGAGGTGCATGAACAAATGGCTACGCGATTGTACATGACACAACCTTATAAGGTATGAAACTTGAATTATTTTACTGCACCAGTATTTGGATGTAAAATCAACAATCTTTATCCCTGAAGCATCGAAACTACTCTGCACGTTTCTAAAATAGAAATGATCATTAAGTAAAAATTGTGCATTTCTTTGAGTAAGATGAAACGTGATGACGTACGAAGATGATTTTAAATAAAAAATAAAGCCTTTTTAGTCCTGTATGGGACCTAATTATTCAGAGAAGAAAACCGAAATTTTAAAACCCCGAGAATAGCAAGAAACTGCTTTTTGGTCGGCAAAAACTATTATAAAAACCGAATTTGTAAAAAAACATTGATTACTTTTTTTTCTAACCAAAATATTGGTATAAAAACCACAATTTTAAGCGATGGATAATTCAAATGTCCCGCAGAGTTTCTGAAATACAACTGATTAGTCACCAAAATGTGGTATTTTTTTTATTAAAACAAAACGAATTGACAAAGGGTACTGATGAAAATTAAAAATAAATTATATATTAAAAATTGGTATACCCCAAAATAGCAATACATGTCTTTTTAGACCATAAATAGCCGTTATAGGAACCTTTAGAAGGTCTAAAGATCTGACTTTAAATTTTCATCCAATATAAATATAAGGAATCAGATGTTTCATGCAATTTATTAGAAAAAGCTGTTGCGGGATTACTTGAGTATAACAGATTTTTTCAAAAACCATAGTATTGTCTAAAAAAAAAAACACAGGATGATTTGAGGAGGAAAAAAAAGTTATTTAAAATGTCCACAAAACGTTACTTATACAAATTTAAGGTTATTTTCTTAGACTCGTAAAAAAAAAAAATTTTTTTTATAAATTGAAAAACTATTATAAGAACCTTAATAAGGTATTAAAAAAAATTCGTTTTTTCTGTGCCGCCGCACAGTGAGATGAGATCATCAAAAAGTGGACAAAAATCTTTATTTAAGCAAATTTTGCCGCTACGTACAAGTTTTTAGGCTTGAATTGATTCTGACGTGATTTCCTAAAAGATAGGATACTGACTTTTTTTTTAAAAATTGATGACATCACGTGGTTACGTGGTGAATGCTGATATTTTTAAAAAAATGTTGTGGATAAGTGTTATTGATCATTATTAAATTTGAAAATCAATGTCGAAGTTGTTGTTAATATTTAATGGGGTGCTAATTCCAAATATGACGTCAAAATTACAAAATGCCACCCCCTTCATCCCTTATATGCCACCCCCAACGGTAAATTTACGCAATTTTAGAGTAATGAAGTTACGTGTCATTTTTATAGTTTTGTGAGTACTGATTACGAATATGTGGACAGAAATACATAATGTCACCCCCTTTATCCCTTATTTGCCACCCCTAACAGTAAATTTACAAAAATTTAAAGTAATAATGAAGTTACGTGTCATTTTCATGGTTTTTTGGGACAGTCATTCCAAAAATTGAGGTCAAAATTGAAAATTAGTATTCCTCAATCTCTTATTTACCAATTTCAAGAGTAAATTTATGCATTTTTGGCATTCACAGGCCATATCCATATTAACAAAAATTGCCGATATTGAGTATGATGTTAAAATTGCAAAATTTTACCTGCTTTACCCTTATATAACCACCTATAAGAGCTGAGAGTAGTATTACGCAAATTTGATATTATATCAACGTCACGAGTTATTTGTATGGTTTTTGGCATGCTGTTTTGAATTGTGAAGTCAGAGTCGTAAGTCCATCTTATTACAGATTATACATGATATAGCTTTAGTACAAAAACTTTATTTACTGCAAATATTTTTTACTTCATTCCATTACATTCAAAATACTGTATACAACGAATAAAAATGTTTATTCATAGCCTTCCTACAATAATAAATACCTCATTTACTACTGATCAGCTTTGATCTGTAACATCATCTATAATAATATAATCAGATTGATCAATGGCCAATAAATTATTCACGTCCTTCGTAAGAAGTTTTTTTTAATGCTTGGAACATTTTATCCGCAGAGCGAATGAGATGTCAGAAGCTATGAGCAGCCTTTTAAAAACACTTTGATCTGTTTTGATTCTGTGAATATAAGAACTTTCTGATTTTCATTTATCTATGCTTTTTCATGAAAGTTGTTTACTATAATATGTTACTTAATGACATACTTTTTCTCCCACACAAAAGGGATTATTAATATTAATAGTAATCTGATTTGTGTCATTACAAACTTTTTGTTATAAAATCAGTATTTAAGTATAGTGATCATTTTTATCTGCTATTATACATAATTTTTTTAATTGTAAGGGCCATGGCCGATTTGGTTATTTTAATAATATAAATTGTACGTTGGCAGTTGTTAAGAATAATAATTTATGATTGTTAATAAGAAAATTTTTTCTTTTAAAAAAGATATAGAACATTATTTGTGAAAACATTTAAACAAATGTAAATGATAATTATATAAATTAAGAAAAAATGTTGGATCAATGTACCAATCCATAATTAGAAGAATTCCCATACTTATATCATGAAAGTTTAACAAAAATGTAAATTTTGCATGTTATTCAAAACTTTTATGTAGCCAATAAATTATTTTTCTGAATATACATTTTTAAAAGATAAATTTATTCCAAATTAATCAACTCTTGTATTAGACTGTCTCAATTTTAAAATGATGATAATATAAATGAAAAATAATAGTAACGTACTGAGAACATTTTCTTGCGTGGTGTTCTCGAAAAATTTTAATAAACTTATTCTGACTCTCTTGCGCTTCTTCAAAAAGTATACTAATGGGTATATCAAATTGTTGTATAACTTGATGAGAATGAAAAAGAATAACGTGCAGTGAACTTGGCATTGGATACCACTGATAAGTCTCGACAAACAGCTCTGCGGTATTTTTGCAGTATTTCCTAAATTTTTCTACATTCATCATCGTTCTGCAAGTTAGTACTACCAGAATACTCTTAAACCTCTGTAACAAATCTAAACTGAAACCTACAAAATATTTCATCATGTATTTATATAATCATTAGTTTTTGATCTGAGGAATTTATTAAATAACTTCCAACATAGGACAAAAAATTAGTCTGTCGCAAGTGAATTGCTAACACATGAATGATGAATTAAACGCAAATGATTTAAAAAGCTGTATACTGAGCGTTAGGTGGCGCTGAATGAAATAGAAATTATTTATTTCGTGATTTCTCTCGCATATTGCATAAAAAAATACATGTTTATATTCGTAAGTATAGGATAGAATAATTTAATTATGTTTGATTAATACTTATCATTCTTACGCCTGATAAACTAGCCAAAAGTTGCGATATGTGCTGTGACCTAAATGAACACGCAAGCAATTATAAGAAAATTAAATTAGATGGTTAAAACAGTAAGATATTCCTTAAAGACCCTATAAGTACATACATTTTTTTTTGCTTAATTAACTCGATAAATGTATAAATTTTTGCATAATATAAGAGACAGGTTGTTTATAAATAGCTTTAAAAAGGTTAATACAAAGAATACAATTTTCTACAAACCTGGAACTTGGAAATTTTCATCTTGAGGGATAGTAAAAAAAGTAAAAGATGTGACATGTTGCAATATTGAATTTATATTTAAAATCAGTGACACAAGAAACCATAAAAATGACACAAAACTTTATTATTACTTTAAATTTTCGTAAATTTACCGTTGGGAATGGCAAATAAGGGATAAAGGGGGTAACCTTATGTAATTCTGACCTCATATTCGAAATAACTGACGTAAAAAACTACAAAAATGTCCCGAAACCTTATTATTACTTTAAATTTGCACTAATTTACCGTTGAGGGTGGCAAATAAGGGATAAATGGGGTGACATTTGGTGAATTTGACCTCATATTCGGAATCAGTGACCCAAATAATCATAAAAATGACACGTAACATTATTATTACTTTAAATTTGCGTAAATTTACGGTTGGGGGTGGCAAATAAGGGATAAAATGGGTGACATTTTGTAATTTTGACGTTATATTTGGAATCAGCGACTTATTAAATATTAACAACAACTTTGACATTGTTTTTCAAATTTAATAATGATCAATAACACTTATGCATAAAAAATTTTTACAAAAATATCAGCATTCACCACGTAACCACGTGATGTCATTAATTTTTTTTTTTAAAGTTGGTATCAAATCTTTTAGGAAATCAAGTCAGAAATTATTTATGCCCAAAAACTCGTACGTAGCTGCAAAATTCGCTTGAATCAAGATTTTTGTCCACTTTTTGATGATCTTATATCACTGTGCGACGGGCCGGAAGGATGAAAAAACGAACATTTTAAGCCCTAGATCATCATAATATGTTGACAGGTTCCTGAGATATGAATAATTACAAACACACACACACACATACACATACATACACACACAAACAGCCACACACACACACTCACACACACATTTGGGTAGACATTTTCTGCAAGTGTCTTATTTTGATTACTTACAACATAAAAATCATTTGAAATACATTTATAAGAAAATGTTTTTCTTAACAGATACAAATCTTTCATTGGAATGTAGCAAAATCGTTTAAAGACCAGCAAATAACGGTGATGTATTCACTCCATCTTTCATGGATTAAGATCAAAACATGAAAAAATATTAAAAAATATTTGTAACAATCAAGTTGTTTACTGAAAGTACATCGTAGTAAGAGGGGTCGATGCCTGCAGCGCGTAAAGGATCAAAGTCCCACTAGTATATATATAAGTATATATAATATATATATACTCGCGACCTCGCCTTGTGCGCGCTTCGCGTGCCAACCGCCCGATGTTTATATTCCGCATATAAATGAAATATATTTTCTTATTATTTTTTATTTTGTTGTTTTTTTATTTCTATTATACCTTACATACAATTCATTTATTAATTTTCTTTTTTATGTTATAATTTTTATTGTTCTCATATTATTATCATCGTACAACTTATGTTCATCATACAAACCGAAAATAATTTATAATAACAACATAATTAGAAGTTCTTTTAAAAATAGGAAAAAACATATTACAGTTTGGTTTGAATTGAATAAGACAAATAATCCTGCAAAATCATAAAAGTACGTAAATATTCCAGAAATCTTTTTTTATGAAAAATTAAAACATTGGGAAAAAAGTAAAAATAAAAGGAAAAATGCTATTGGAAGGATAAATATTGTTTCCTGAAAAATGATAAACGCTGTTCTTCAAAACTCATATTCAATAATTTGGAAGAAGTTACATTATTCAAAGATTTAAGAATATATAATGAGATTTGTTATAAATCATTCGAAGATTCTTCTATAGCTATTTGATTGAGGTGATAATACACTTAAATTGATAATATTTTTGAAGAAAAAACTATTGCTATATTGCTTTATCAATTAGGACAATGTTTTGCATGGTTTGTACTTTCGGAAAATATTCCTGGTGACAATGTATGGAATAAATGTAAAAATAATTTCACAGAAGGTTTTTTTTTGGATAAAAAAAATCTTGCTTTTTCACACATAAATAGAATTTTTACTCTAGATGAAAACTATGGTCATCCATAAATTTACCTGCACCTAAAGAAATTTTTTTTTTCTTTTTAATCAGATAATTTTGATGAATTAGCTTTTTGTGAGAAAATGTTTAAATAATCATTACATGTTTAGTTAAATGATGATCATAAATATATTTTTGAAATTATATGTAAAAGAGACCTAAATTTTTTTTTATAGATTGTCCTGGCGTTTAAGGGAAATATTTCTTGTATATAACCATTGTTTATTATTACTCAACAGATTATATTTCAATGTTCTGGTAATTTTTAAAATAGGGTTTTTATTTTTATGGTTTTACAAAAAGACTTCTTTGCCATGAATTCACGGTTGTTATCGTTTTCTTATAATGTAAGATCCCGGTTGTTATTGTTGTATCATAATAAAAAATTTGATTTATTACGCAAATTTATATCATGTCGTACCCTTCTAGATATTGTTCAAAGATTTTTTTATAATAAGATGAGTAATAACAACAACAAAAAAGTTTAGCTTATATATCTCTATGCCTCATGGACGTTTTGAAATGTCTGGATCATAATCATATTAGATATTTATTTTGATTATTGTAAGAATTTTTGTAATTAAATGTTGACTTGAGTACAGATTCGAAAGAAAGAGTCTAAAAATACTCTACCTAATCAAGATAATTAAGAAATTAACATAATAATATTAAAATAATTTTATAGAGAAACGAACTTAATTTTTAGTTGGAACTAAAGGGTTTTTGGGGGTGGCTGATTAGGGTTAGAACAGGTTAAATTAGGGCTGAGGTAAGCGAATCAATAAAATCACAGAGACAATTGTGTTAAATGTGACAGAGGATTATAAAAGGGTAGGAACTACAAATGAGTTATTCTTCATTATAACTTCATTATTTTTCCAATATTTTTTTTCGGTTAACGGGGGGAGGCGGGAAAAGTCAAATTGACTCTAGGGGAATCCTAACTATTTTTAAGTTAAATTGCTTCCAGATATAGTTCTATGTTGCATAAGTATTTTGAAATAGAAAAATACGATTGCATTTTAAGTTGATAATAAACTTACTGCCGAAAATCGTTCTTTATCACAGGTTTTAGTAAATATAAGTTAAACAAATGGCTGAAGAGAAAAAGGTTTTTTTTTTTTTTATTTGAGCTGAATAAATTATCTGCAATAAAAAAAAAAAAAAATTTACTAAACCAATATTTCATACGACA
>JAPYYV010017152.1:0-11707 GCA_030522625.1 Copidosoma aretas | reverse complement strand
AACTCAGACGAGCGAACGTATACTACCAAATTAAAGAATGACTAATACTCTTCGTCAAAACTTTAAAATATAAATATGTAATTTACCACCCCTATTAGATCCCAACTGACCCGTCACAAAGCTCAAGTTGAAACAAATAAGACAGTTAGCTCATTCACAACAGAAGCTAAAACAAATAGCCTTTGATCCTTAAACATATATGCTTGCTCATCATGACAAATAAATTGCATAACAGGTTTTTTTTTTTTTTTTTTTTCAATTTTCATCCTACAATCAACAAAACTCGTCTCTCTGCTCCTGCTCAACGAACATCCCTCAACCCCTGCGCTAAATTCGAGCACCCGGTGCACACATTCTGAGCGGCACGTGAGATCCGATTACGTATATATATGAACTTGATATAATAAGGGCTACACTTACTGGTCTGCAAACTGCGGACGGGATACCGGGAACGAATCGGAGTCGAGGACCGGTGCCAAATCCACTCCAGTATTCAATGCGCGCGAGCGCGAAAGCAAAATCCATCCACTTATAACATCGGTTCGGGTGCGCTTTACATCCAAATTGGCGCGTGTAACGTCAGCACCGTGAGCGGCGAAGCTATTGCGTGTTATTATACACATTGTACGTATACCACACATGACCACTTTGTTTGAAACTCGAACTCCGTTGGGACACAGAGCTTTGCGAAAACGCGCACACCGCTTCTGTAGAACAGATGTTGGAATTCGCATGACGATGCGGTCTCGGGCATTTTAAGTACTTAGCAGTGTCCTGAATAATTCGTCAACCATCTGGTCGGGTCGGATTAGCTCAAAACGGTCCTGTTTCCAGCAGAATCTTTGATTTAAGAAAATATATATTTTTATTATAGTTCTTCACGCCCAAAAAAAATTTATCGAACTAAAAAAAAAAAAAAAAAGGGATGAATATGAAAACTCAAGCAAACTCAGTAAAGTATAAAAAACTGTATTTTATCACTAACTTTAAAAGCTGGCACACGTTGAAGATTGTAGGGCGCTAAATGTGGAGAAATTAATATTCGTAAAAAAACGGTACTTTCTAAATGGCCCTGAAAATATAACTTTTTTTTACAAAAATGTGTCTTTGAATAAAACGAAAGTAATAAAGTAACGGTGTGCATCTCGAGACATAAGTTTTAAAACGGAAAATCTTGAAGCACGATCGAATAAAGTATTTCGAGTCAAGACAAAAAAGCTCGAATGAAAAATTTGTGATGCAGGAACACAGACCCTCCTCGATCCATCAGAAGATTTCGTTGGCTCTGTATTGATATTTATATAACACCCTTAGATCATCAGTCCCATGGTATAGGTAATACATGATTGCTGTATCGTCCAGTGAGTTACTTGTTGAATGGGAAAAATTCTCAAAACCACCCTGAGCTATATTTAAAAAAAAATATTCCAATAAAAAAATCTGTTTTTTATTCATTTATTATTTTTTGATGAAAAAATAAACATAACTGGCATACTTATGAAGCGATATGGACGTGTATTAAACTCCTCTAGTTATATAATTCCCCAAAAGATCAAGATATAAGAAATTATAAAAAGGCGTCAAGAAATTTAAAAGATCATAATTAAAAAGAAAAATGGAAAAAAAATATAAAATCTAAAATATCTAAACGGGGGTAATTTAAGTGTATGAATAAATTATCGCATAAGTGCACACGAGAGCTTGAAATGCGAAATTCTTGTTTTCACATAACATGACACGCAAGATGAGCAAGAAATTTTTCTTAAATTTTTAGCAGCGCTCTTGTGACAGAGCCTAATTTAGCAAGAGAGATGTATATACTTATATTACATTTATGTATTGGGCGAGGAAATACAAAAAATCGGTATTCATTACGATGCACGTCTTGTGCACTTGTTTTATTTATTTTCATCATTTTCTGTTTGCAGTCACTTCAGTCGTCTTTTTCCGTACTTATTATATGTAAGTAAAAAAAAAAAAAAATTTTCAAATGAAATTTGTTAATTGACAGCATCGCTAATTTGGACTTCGGAAACTGTTCATTGATTGGAAAAATTAAACAAGAGCAACAACGTAACATTCAGAAAATCGCATCTTATTTTAAATTAAAAAAGGTTCAACGTTTATGTACATACTTGTAAATTACATTATCTATTACTTCAAAATTATTACTAAAAAAAAAGAACTTATTGAAATACAATTCAACGTGAATATGAAAAACATCCTAATTGAAATTAACGAAATATCAAAATTGTAACACAATTTTCTGAAGTTTATTAAATTCATAGTATCAAATGGTAATGTCATATCATTACATTTAACACGTTAAATACAATACACGGGTGTCCAAATTTTTTTTCTTGTTTTTTTTTTTTTTTTTTTTTTCATTATTCATCTTCACAAAAGGGCAATATAAGACAAAAAAGAATAAACGATATGCCCGCTTGTGCATTGATGTTATTATTTCATAATAATATTAATCATAGTAATAATTATAATATTAATGATAATGGTGTTTCTACAGTGTCGTCGATGAAACGTATAGGACCCGCAATGTAATGTAAAAGTGTATGAAACATGTACAAATTTCCAAGGCGAGAAACAGAACGGGCGGCGTCGCGCAAAATCGTCCTTCGTCGTCGCTTTATACAAATTATCCATATTTTTACAACACCCATAGACTCGCACTTCGGCGTGAGGCCGCCCTCCTTTTTTCCTGTTTCATCTCCACTTTGTACGATGGCCCATTTTTTTTTTAATAGCTGCAGCAGTTGTAATAGATTCTCGAAAAAAAGCATACAAAAGAGCAACATTATACAATGATAAATGTATGTAAGTAATTGTATGTGTAAGGTAGAGTACAGATAATAAATTATAATGCCGATTTGTTCCGTCAACTTTCTCGCCCTAACTTAGTCCTTACAAATAAAGAAAATGTACAATCACATCGATTAGTCTGCTCATACTCGTATACACGAGAACGCATTCACACTATGTATATTGCATACTTGTTCATGTTAAACCATTTTACGTAAAAATATCATTACAGAAGGGATAAGAAGATTGCGTGGCAAGCATACATGGATGTACGAAAGTGTAAGGAGTTACGCGTTGTTGCTATTATGTTTTTTCTGCATACTAACCCCCGCCGAAAGTGCTTCATATCTGCCCTGCTCCAAAACAGATAATCAGCTCTTTCGACGAGGGTATGCTGAAAAATAGTATACGCACCACGTTCGGAGGTTAAGAGATTTCACGTTAACCACCCTCGGCTTCGCCTCGGGCGTTTATTCTCGTGAAATCTAAGACATTCTTAACCTCGCTCTCTAGGTGCGTAAATAGCTATTACTCCACGTAGATAACAATCATGTATTCGCTTATTCCTTCAACGCCACGCTTTTTTCGTAAAATAGGCTTACACAATAAAATACAAACTCATGGCTCGTTGTCAGAGCGACGCGACAGATGGAAGGGAAAAAAGACATACTGTTCCTCTTTATCACTCTTGCCTTCTCAAGTTAAAATGTTGAAAATGTATTCAGCGACTTTTTTCATTACATATTATTTAAAAAATCAGCCGTAAGTATGACGTTGAGCGCAACGGATCTTCATGGTATTTTACAATTGTGCACATTTATGAGCAGCTACTGTTTTTATTTATTGCATCAAATTCTTGGTTTGTATCTCGTCGTCTGTCTCCCGCTCTTGTTCGCATTTACATAGCTTATCGTATTGATAAAAACAATTTTCATATCTCCAGCACACGACGCTGTTTCTGTAGAAGTGAGTTTCGATTCGTAAGTATTCTTTGTTCATTCGCAAATACCCAAAAAACTTACCAATAAAAGAATGATCGCTCTCTACAATCATTTTTTTTTTACTTATCTGGCGTTCATTAAACATAGTTTTTTACTTTTTTTTTATTTTCAGTCTTTGCATCGTTACGATTACGCGCACACATATTAGTGAATACAAAGAATCGAAAAAAAACACAGAAACGTTTCGTAATGAATATGTTGATTAAATTGATGTCGTTGACAAAGTGTGTGTAACTGCCCTCCAGTTTTGTTTGTCGAAAAGGACGGTTGCGACAAGAGTGGCCACTTTTTTTATTTATATTAATTTTTTGGCAAACTTGTTTTTTCGTGATACTATAGTTGCACACATATTAGTTGTCTGCGCGATCAACAGGAAAATGTTTTCACAGTACGATTTAAATTCAAATAAATTTTTGTTTTTTCACGCACAGTCCACTGATTGATGAAAAAAAAGAATTAAGTTAATAATTTATGAATAAAAAATTTCATATGGGTTTAGTATACAAAATTTGGATTATTAAAATATTTAAACGAGATTAAACAATATTTTCAAAAACAGTGAAATTGTTAAGTTATTTGTGATATAAATGCGCCTAGCATATTTTCACTGCATACAATACTTTTCCCATAAAATAAATATAACATGAATTTTTCACATTCTCATGCAGTAAACATTTTTTTGTTTAGTTACATTGTTGAGCATTTTCTTTGTTAAATATTACAAAAATTAAAAACAGATATCTGCTCAGAAATTATTGAGAGTCCACCCTTGTCATTAGTCCGTAATTTTCATTTTGTATTAAATTTTTCTTCTTACTTTTCTAAAACATTATACTTAAACGTACAATGCACTGAAAAATTCTTCGTACAAAAAATAATGATTGTATCATGTCAGGGATAGTTACTAAAAGTTTACGAGATTCGATATGCTTTGCCCTTTGAAAATGTCTTTCATTGTAACATTCACGCTGTGCGTATAAAGGACTTTGTTTCAATACATAATTTTTACATTTTATTAGTCGTTTTAAAGTACATAAATCTGAGGTTCTGACGTTCCCACAAACAACAGAACACGAAAAAATTAATCAAATCAGATGAAATACATACTTTGTGTTGAGGTTTATGAACTTTATGTGTAATAAAAATGTTTAACTCCAACAATAGTTTGTTTCCAAGATATCGTGATTCACTGTAGTACAAACATTTATTTATGCTGAAATTACTCAATACTCAGAAAATCTATAAAATCCTTTTTAATATAACTGACGTGTTTTATTTATTTGTTAAATAAATGATACAAGATGGCTCTATCCACGTAACTATATTAACTTCTGCTGACTACACCTATATTGACATCAGAATTACTTAATTTTCACGGTAATTATTCACAATAACGTGCCAATCGTAGGAGTTCATTATGAAAATTGAATCATCACGAACTGTTTCGTGCCAATATGATTTTTATCTACAAACTAGGTATGGTTAGGGCTATGTATAAACACAATATTGCACCGAGCTGTACATTTAACGTTAATTTTTTTCAAAATTGTCAATTTAAAATTATGAACGTGATTAAATAAATCACGTAATACTACAATTGTTCCTTTTGTATAGAAATCATTACTGTTATCTAGTTAAAAAGCAAACAGGAAATTATCATACAACAGGGAGCACGTAGTCATGACCAATATTACAGAATATAAAAAAAATAATGTATTTTGTAAAGCTTTAGCTCTTATCAAACAGAAACTGGTTACATTTTGAAAAAAACCACAATAATCGTGCAAAAAAGTATAGGTACAAAAATTTTAATGCAATGATCAAAGTAAAGACTATCTTTGAAACTTGAACAATATCTATTTGATTTTAATTTGAAAATATAAAAATATAAATTTAGACAAGTTCTTAAATAATTACTCCAGTAAAATCTATCTATATCAAAAATCGTATTAGAATACATATGCAAATATATGGATAAAATTCAACTGTTAATTTCAATATAGTATGGTGTTATCTGAATTTATGAAAATAAGAGCCATGATGCAACTGCATATTTAAAGTATTTTATTAAAATTATTTGTCTTTTAGTTACAAAAATGTCTTATTACCGTATCAAGGTTTTCTTTTATACAACAGTGCTTACGTGCTTAAAATTTCAAAATAAATATAAAAAAAAATTTTAATTTGAAAATTGTTTATTTTTGTGAAAAAGGAAGCACATTAGCATACATATGTATCGTTTTTTTTCTCGTACCTTTTACATATTTATTAAATCCAACTGAATGCTTGAATACTAACTTTTAATCTTAATGAATAACGACAGGGCACATTAGAATAGAACTAAAAAACAAACAATAAAGTTTTAATGAACGTAAAACTTTTAACCTAAAGGAAACCTCTAGATCGAACTCTACTTAGCCACTGTGCTAGTACTTATATACCTCAGAAAAACTGAGAATAAACATGGATGAACAAAATCAGACACATCACTTGTTTTGCGCGACAACCCTTTCGTAATCAAGGAATTATACATACAAGCAATTCAATAGCTTATTTTTAAGTTACCTAATTAATGTTGAGTTTATGTATCAAATTATTCATCGTAACTGTTACTTACTCGACACATTACCGAATAAAAAGTCTTATATGTAAGCACGCGTTAATATTGTCGATCCTTTGCACTCTCATTTATCTAACCATCTTCCTTAGGAGGAGTGAACCAGCCTGCAAAAAAATTATTATTGTTCCTCATTTACCGATAAAGCACGTAACATACAATAGTGTAGAGATTGAAAAAAGCAGACTATTTCTTGTTAGATTTGTGGGCAAGTCCAGGGAAGAATAATTTCTTGCAAATGATAAGACAAACAGATAATGAAAACCCAAACAATCCATCCACAAAATGCATTTAAAAAGTTCTCAACAAATCGAACGACAGTGCAGAAAAAAAATACGATGAATTCATTAAACGAACAACAAAAGATTGATTCCATGATATCATAGCAACAAATTGTAGATTTATAAAACAACAATGATACAGCTTTCACAAAAGTTATTAAACTCACCGTTTTTCTCGTGAATCTGAACGAGCGATTTGAATGATTGTTGCGCCCTAGCAAGACTGTACTGTCCTTGGCCAGTGCAGACTTTGCTGCTGCCACCCGTTGGTTGGAATTGTATACGGGCCTTTCCTTTGACAAGAGTCGCAGAAATCTGCATTATCACTGCTTCTACCGTATAGGCTGAACTCCAGCCTTGTTTTGTTAATAATTCCATACAAATGGCTCCTCCAATTAACACATAGCCACCAGATATCATTGGATAAACTACTCGCACAAAAGGTGGCTCGAACGGGTATGTTTCCTGCAAAGATGAAATCAAGAATTAAATTACTTTGCCAGAGGCTATGACTTTTTTTAACGAAATTCGTTATTTTTACCTTAAAAAGCATGTTTAGTAGTATACTATCCTTGCCTTCTTTTTCTTTCAGAAGTACTAAATCACTGTGTAGAGGAGAATCAGAATCCACACATTTTAACCTAACATTCCATTCATACAGACTATCACTAACCAGTTCTATGCTGTATATTCCTGAAAATAATATAATTGTATTAGTTAGTTGAACAATCAAATTGCAAAACAGAGATTTTTTTTTAAATACTTAAAATTCAGTGTATACCTTTCTTAAAACTATCACTCCTGTATATGTCGCGAAGTTCTTTCATAAGTCTATCAGTAGCTTGTACACTTCCCGAAACCGAGCCTTTTAGGTAGTCCTGTCTTTGATTTTGTCTCAACCTTTCTAATGTGGCAAGGTGTTCTAAAGCCATTTCATCACTCTGCAATGAAATTAGTTCGATTAATAATAATCTATTTACTTTTCACATAAATGAGTCAAGTGATAGTTGTACCTTATTTTTAGCGCTTGCATCACCTTCATCCATTTCCAGATGAAGGTCTTCCTCAGCTTCACTTTCATCATCTTCATCAAGATCATCAGCATCGTCTGATTCCATTCTCTGAGCAACAGCATTAGCTGAAGCATTTAGTCTTACTGGATCAAAGGCTGTTCTAAGGCGGTCCACATCTGGTGGTTCGGGCAAGGAATGCAGGCGACATAGTTCTTTTAAAAGGATTCCTACTTGATTTATAACGTGGTTATCGAGGCCAGTGGTGTTACTTAATATTTGAACTGCATTTGTAACGCTTGTTTCTTCTGACTCGGCAAACCATACTGGTGGTGTTGAAGGATAAGTTTCCTAAAAAAAAATAGATTTTCTTAATATTACTTTGATCATATTAACCATCAAAAATATTCACTACAAAATGCATTTTACTCAGTTGATGTAGACATACATGTACAACAATATATTTTTAATACAGGTAGCAAAAAAACAAATAGTTTTCCTTTTTTTTTATTTGAAAGCTCCACGACTGTGAGTATAAACTCGCAAATGGAGGTTTGTCATAAAAACATAGTTATGATATTTAGTGATTTACAAAAACAATGCAATGTATTTAAATTACTTTATAAATAAGTGGACTTAATTGTAAAATAGTTAATCGCCATTCTAATGAACTTTAATAAGCGATTTCATCTTCTTAATCTTATCTGTGTTCTTTTAGATGGACAGTTCTTATTTGCATGCAACTAAACATGCACGATTTTGTAAGTGAATATAGTCGAATAAAATAAATTTTATCAGCACATGCACTTATTAATTGAACCGGCATACATATTTTATCTGCAATCCCGAAAATTAGTGGAATAATGGAAAAACCAATGACCAAATAAAATGTGCAGCAACCCAAGGATGCGTATTTTCTGGACCTACAAACTACAGCTCTCCTAATTTGCTCCAAAATCCAATAGTGAGGGGTATGAGGAGAACGCACCCCAAGGGCCTTACCCTCTAATCTCGGTATGCATCGACCTCTGCTGCCACCCCCTGCACGCATACACAGGAAGGATACCCACCCCCGTATTTGCTTCACTCTCTCCACAGCTTTTCGTACATGATCGCCACCCCCTTGATTAGAGCCCCGTGAAAATCTCGTGCCTATGTGCTCTCTACCTCTAGAATATCAAAGCCGACCTTTTATCATTCATTCAAAATTTTTCTCTTACTCTGTATCTCAAAGAAAGAACAAGAGGACAGAAAGAAACGAGTCTATATAAGCTCTTTGTCCAGCGAACGGTTAAAAAGAAGAAAATGAGAGGATATAACAACACCCAGGGCCGGACACCCGAATAAGACGAGCAGGACAGCGAGAACACGAAAGACAGAATAGAAAGGGATGGAGGAGAGTTGGTTCATGTGTATTGTAACCACCACACATGCATGGTCACCGGAGAGGATTTTGATGCTGCAAGCCAGCAGCACCCGAGGGAACAAAAAGTGAGAGAGGCGAATAATCGACGGTCCTCTTTCACCGATTTCGTTGAACAAAGGCCCACATGTAGCATGCAATGCACGGTTTTCCGTTCTCTCTCGCTACCCTGCTGCGCCCCTGCGCCCTCACTTCACTCTCCCACGCTACCACACTGCCGCCTGCGATTACAGCCAATGCGACGTGACTCTCCTCTCTTCTTTACTTGCAAAAGTGTCACCAACGACAAGGCTTCTTTTTCTCGCGGTCCAGCCATATGATATACATAAACAAATAACATACGAACAAGCCCACGAGTACCTATATCCTGAACTCAGATGCATACCACTTACAAAGGTACTTGAGCATGCTCAAAGTTGTATGAATGAAATAAAGATATAGAAATAGGTACCACAGCTAGGAATAAGTAAATATAAATGGGTTAGGTTGTGCATGCATACATATCTGATTTAAGTATATATGAATATGAAACAAATGTGGCAAGCAAACAAAATTAATCAACTGATCTATAAGTAGGTAGACAGATAATATTACTCACTGTTATGTTGGCGTGTATTTCGTACTTCTTGCCGTTCTTGCCGACGAACCTGCAGCTGAGCTCGTCGACACTTGCTGACATTATCTGGAAGCGCTCATGGCTCTTGGGAAAGACGGATTCGAGGGTCTTGATCTCTTGCTTGAGGGTGTTCAGGCAAGCCATTTCCTTTCCCACTTACGGTGCTGGCCAGCTTTTACATACAAGCGTGCGCGCACACACACAACACTCACACCCGCACTTATACACATACACAAACTGACCACCCTGTCTGCCTTTTTTGCTCCTGGCGACGATGTCGTCAATCGTTAACGACGGTGGAAATGGTGGTCGGTCGCAAGTACAGTCCACCTCCGACTCTACCCCTGCACGTCTAATACTGTTTCCATTTCCACGAGCGCTGCTGCACGCAGCTCAGCTGTCCCTCTTCCTTCTACGAAACTTTTTTCTTCACGAGTTTCGTGCAAGATTTCCCTCCTCCTCCGCTGCAACCGACCACTTCCTGCTGTGCTGACTGTCGGAGAATCCTTGCCTGCCGGTCCTGCGGCGAATACGAGATCGTGTGCGTGTGTGCAGTAATACTTATATAGGTATGAGGTACGAGCTAAGTGGTATATAGAAAGATTGCACTTTTCCACGGTGTTCTTTGCCGACAAGATGAGTTTACGACTCGGACGACGGGCTTTTTATTTGTACCCTACAAACCACTTGAGACAAATCGCACTGATGCACTAAGATAAACTTCTCTGGAGCGGGGTAACTGTGGCAGACGTCTGGTTCTGCAGAAGACACTTGGGCTCCGTACTTATAAGTAGTCCGCGTGTGGGTCAATTCTTCCGATGCTATGATCGACGTCCCGACTTCAAGTTCCCGAACTCCCCGACAATTCCGGCACGAACCATTTGCTGCTGCTCCTGGGAAAGTACTTACGCTCTATAGAGTCTAGAGTAGACAGGTCTAGACACTCTAGACAATCTCGCTCCGCCGATGATGGGATCGCGCTTTGGACTAAGGAAAATGGCGACGTCGTATAATTATTTAGTACAACTACAACAGCGCCTCTGGGTACCCAAACCGTAACAATAAGTTACGAAGCCGCGCACTTTGATATAAGTACAATTACTAAAAAAAATTATATTACTTATTTAGCATGTTGATAAGCTCGTCCTTGTTTTGCGTTCTTTAGATAAACAAAATTAATACGATTCAGTGCAGTAAACGTTAAAATTAAAACCGTGAGACGAGCACCGCACGTTCGGAAGGACAGTTCTTAACCTAACTTGTATATATATATATATACCTATTATAATAACAGCAATTCTTCGAAGCATGCTTTCGTCTTTAACTTTATACTATTGTTATAATTGCTTTTTTATAAGGCTCTGAATCGTCCGCAGAAAAATTAGAGATTTTCTCTCACAACTATTAAACACTTACTTAGTTGAAATTATTTTGAAATCCAATCATTTTAAATAAAAAACTTTGTGAAAATGACATGACAGAGCTGGATTTTGAATTTTCCCATAAGAGAAAGTATGTCTTAATTATGTATAACGCGTTATTGTGGTGGTTCATGCGTGAAATAATTGTCGACAGAATAAACCCATTAAGCATTTGATGTACTATTAATATTTTATTAGAGTTAAAAAAGAATTATTTTTTTTCGAAGTGTTCAAAAAGAATTCTTAAGTATATATGTTATCTTAAATGTCCGCTTTTATAAAATTAAATGAATATTACTAAAGTGTTCTAAAAGAATTCTTTTACTAGGAAAAAAAAATTATATTACGTTAAAAATTTCACTTAATAATATACATTTATCTTCAGGTAAAATTATGATTTGAGTACTAAGATGATACTCAAGGATATACGAGGTGTGTTCAAAAAGTAAGGTGACTTTGTATTTTTAAGAAAAAATATTTATTTATTTATCAATATTTATGTTGTCCCCTTCAAAGTAATC
>JAPYYV010017151.1:0-10050 GCA_030522625.1 Copidosoma aretas | reverse complement strand
AAAAATCCTGCACCGACCGGGATTCGAACCCTCGCCCCACTTGAGCAGCCGTACCTCAGACTTGCGCCTTAGCCAACTGTGCTACGACTGCTCCTGGAAATTTTTTTTTTATTTTCAAAGTAAGATGATTTGAAAGACATTGGTCGAGGCCAATTTTTAATTTATTTCCCAAAATCAACTGCACCTAACCTCAAATGTCAAAAATATCTATTCGTGCTAGATGAAACTTTAATATCAACGAATAAGTTAATTTTATGTAATAAAATTCGGCAGAAATGATTTTTAAATGTATATTTTGATTACTTTCGATGAATTCAATAGTAAATTCAATAAATTCAAGACGGCGGATCCAATATGGCCGACCAAGATCTAAAAAATGCCCAAATCTCTACAAAAATCTCTACTCGGGGGTTTTTGGGGTCGCTTATTACGAATTTATGATCCAAATTGGTACATTGAAGATGGCAGATCCAATATTACTGACCAAAATTTTAGAGAATATCCTATTCTCTACAAACGTTTCTACTTGGTGTTTGCTGATTTTAAATCAGGAATTGAATCTTACAAGTCTGATATGGAATGTCAAATATGGCGAGCTAAAAAATAATAGGTTTTTGCTTGTAGTAGTCTTAGGTAAATATAAGTGTGTGCTATTAAAGTTGACATACATTTAATTTTAATATGTTGTGATTTATTTATAGGGAATTAATTAAAGACTTATTTACAATGTATACATTCAAAACTGATTGTGTAAAATGGAACTGGAGAATTTGTACGTAATTAAAAACAACAAGACTTACCTACATAGATGTAGTGTTGAAAGTAATAATATATATGTTATTACAATACAATTCATATTTAAATCATATTACAGGCAATGTAATGGTAAGTAATGATATACAGTTAATAAGCAAAGAAAAGGTTCAAGCAAAATCACTAAGTATTGTCATTTCTCAAGAAAACAGTATTACTTCTGTTTTGTTAATAGTTCAGCAGCATCATCGTCTACTTCGTGTATATTATTATTCGCTTTACTTCGAATACTACAAATGTAGGGATCTGAAGAAATTAGTAATTTATTAAACAAGTCTGTGTTAGTCTCTACTCTTCCACATTTTATCGTATTAAATTTTCTGAAGAATTTTACATCCTTATTTTGCGCCTCTTGCGCTTCTTCTGTCAAGTGCCCGATAGGTACAAGTTCATGATGCCTTATTATTTGAGCACCATGCCTAGTGGTATTTTGTGTACAGATGATGGCATGTAGTACCAGTCATAATGTTCCAAATATAAGTCTGCTGTATCCTTTGTATATTCGTGCAATTTTTCTATGTCAATTTTCATGCCACAAGTGATCACCTACAATAGGTTGTTTGAATAATAAACTTGAATACATTTGCAATTAACCTATTAAAATCTTAAATTCGATACTATTGTTCGAATTTCATCGTAGATACGTATACTTGTAATATTTGCAACTTATAAGAATACAAAATACATCCTAACATTATAAGGTATCCACACATTGAGAATCACTTTATTAGTATTTACATATCGTTAAGTCTTAATCCATTAGAAGGGAAATGTGGTTTTTTTGATGCAATGCTTTTGCATTTAAATTAAAACTTTTATTGTTACAATTATTATTAACAAGTATTTCACAGTAGTTTAATAGGATAATAATAACATGACGTATGGTGTAATTTTAATAGTTTGACTGAATAATTGTATTTTTACAGTTTTATAATTTTATGTTTAATGTTATTTTTATACGTTCAATACAACAATTTATTAGTACCTACATATCATTATACCAAAAACATAAGATTTAAAATTTTGTAAACTACGATATTATTATTTAAGTAAATTTTTTTATTAAGTGACTTGCTTGTGTGCTAACTTTTAATATGATGTATAAATATTCTATGAACTTCTCTTTTTCATTGGAATAAAATTAAAGAAATTCATAGTTTTTGAAATTTCTTACTTACTGGACATTATTGAGGGTGTAAACCTAGGTACAGTTTAGTATTTTCAGTCAAGAATTACAAAATAAAATGTGATTTTCGCGATTTAGAGTTTGTTCATAGGGTACATTAATTCGATGAATAAATTCTGCTAAACACCAATGCATTTAGTGATATTTATATTTTTGTAGGTGCTACAAAACACTTTTGTGTATATTTTCTCTTCAATAAGTAAAGATGAGTATTAAAAAATTTAATAATTCTGTCTCTTTCCCGTATTTACTACCTATGAGCTAAGAGATTACCTTGTATATACAAGTTTAAATTACTATTAAGGTAGTTGGGTCGTAAAAAAAAAGATTACAGACCTTGATAATAATTTAATATGTTATAATTTAAGTCATAATACACGTCCTGTCAAAAAATAAGACAATTTATGTGTCTCGTATAAGAGCTATGTTAATGAAAACGTATCCTAGTAAAATGTGTGTAGATGGCATTGTTTCTGAGTAAAAAATTCATAAGCTTTGAGAACTATTTGGCCATATGAAATAGTGATTTTTTTCTTGAAAACAGTGCCACACACAAAAATTTTGCAATGAACAAATTTTGTTTATAATTCTTCTTAGATTGCGAATATGTTTTTGGATTTGCGAAATTGGATGATATTCAAATTTTTTGCCCCCAGATTAGATATTGAAGTTTATTTATTGCACACTGGACCAATCAATGACCCAAGAAGTTAAGTTATTCCGGATCAATAATTAAGAATACAGTGTCAAATCGATCAAGTTTGACATAGCAGATCCAATATGGCGGCCAAAAATTATAAAAACCATCGAATTTAGCAAACTAAAAAACATATCCGTAATCTATAAAAAATTTCAAGACAAAGTTGTTCTTTGCATAATTTCTGTTCATGGCACTGTTTTAGTGAATAAAATTAGTCTGTTTCGTATGGTCAAATAATTCTAAGAGTTTATAAATTTTTTATTCAAAAATAACGCCATCTACATAAATTTTACAAGTACACTATTTTAATGATAATTTAACAAAGATTAAGATGATATTTCTTATTTTCCACTATTTAGTAACTGTATAAATAATGGTAGCTATATAGAATCCGCCATTTTGGAATTTCCAAATTCAAATCATAAATTCGTATTAGCGACCACGAAAACGCCCGAGTAGAGATTTTCGTCAAGATTTGGGCATGTATAGATCTCGGTCAGCAATATTGGATCCACCATTTAGAATTTGCGAATTTGGATCATCAATTCGTAATCAGTGACCCCAAAAGTCCCTGTACTATGATTTAAATATAAATTGTATAGTAATAACATATACATTATTACTTTCAACACTACATCTATTTAGGTAAGTATTGTTTTTAATTACGTACAAGTTCTTCAGTTCTATTTTACACAATCAGTTTTGAATTTATACATTACAAATAAGTTTTTAATTTATTTCCTGTAAATAAATCACAACATATTAAAATTAAATCCATGTCAACTTTAATAGCACACACTTATACTTACCTAAGACTACTAAAAGCAAAAACCTATTAATTTTTTAGCTCGCCATATTTGACATTCCATATCAGACTTGTAAGATTCAATTCCTGATTTAAAATCAGCAAACACAAAGTAGAAACGTTTGTAGAGAATAGGATATTCTCTAAAATTTTGGTCAGCAATATTGGATCCACCATCTTGAATTTACCAATTTGGATCATAAATTCGTAATAAGCGACCCCAAAAACCCCGGAGTAGAGATTTTTGTCGAGGTTTGGGCATTTTTTAGATTGCGGTCGGCCATATTGGATCCGCCATCTTTAATTTACCAATTTGGATCATAAATTCGTAATAAGCGACCCCAAGAAGCTCCGAGTAGAGATTTTTGTCAAGATTTGAGCATTTTTTAGATTTTGGTCAGCAATATTGGATCCGACATCTTGCATTTATCAATTTGAATCATAAATTCGTAATAAGCGGCCCCAATAACCCCCGAGTAGAGATTTTTGTCGAGATTTGGGCATTTTTTAGATTTTGGTTGGCCATATTGGATCCGCCATCTTGAATTTATTGAGTTAACTATTGCACATAGCAGAAGTAATTGAAATATACATTTAGTAATCATTTTTGCCGAATTTTATTACATAAAATTAACTTATTTAATGATAATAAATAAGACCAATGTCTTTCAAATCATCTTACCTGGGAAATAAAAAAAAAAATTTCCAAATCGGTCAACAATTTTGGTCTCTAGAAAGTTTTGAACAGAAAAAGTACTTATTTCCCCAGTGTGCGCTGTCACCGCAGCCGAAATTTTTTTATTTTGGTCCCCATACCGTGAAGTGCACAACGTGCCATAAAAAGCTTTGCTTCAAAAATGTTTTAAACTCTTTGACATGAGCAATTTTAAACCTTAGTTAGAATTTCTCAAATATAAGAATAAATGTTAAAAAAATGATGTTATATTATATGAAAACTTTTGCATTGTGAGATCCCATAATGGCAAACCTGCCTGTAACCTTGAAATTGTTTAACTTCTAGGTGGTTTCTACGATTTTACGTCGAGAAAGAAAACAAGTGATTCGTGTGAGCGAGATAGATAATGAGCATCGGAAACGTGGCAACGTCAGAGTCATCACACATACAAAATTTTTTGGTTAACATAAAAACTAAGTTGTGCAACTCCTACGTGCAGCTGTACTTAAGACATACAGTGATTGTTAATTTAACACTGTTGTTCGTAAAAGTGCCCATGTTATTGTTTCCATCTTTAAACTACGATGTTTCCAAAACTAGACGGTCGAAAAATCTGAAAAAATTCAGACATACTCAGGGCATCATAAAAAATTACTCCTTTAATATTTATAACATTTGTGAATAATTTTCTTAACTGTAGAAACCACCCTAAGAGCGTGCTCAAAGTATACTACTTAACTTCTTAGCTAAAATAGTAGTTTTCGTACAAGATTGGAAAGGCTTTAATTTGCGAAACGAGAGGTTTACGGCACGAGCCATAGGCGAGGGACGTAACGAGGTTCGTAAAGAAGTCGTTACGATCGAGTTACGAATGCTATTTTTCCTACCGAGGGAGTACCAGGGTTCCAAAAAGGCCCGAGGTAGGAAAAAAATTATTTGTTTCAGAAAAAATTTAATTTGATTAATTGTATACCTGCGTTTCATTCTGTAGAATTTTTGTTTAAGTCTAATAGAATTATTGTAAAGAATAATGTTGCATGAATTTCCGCAGGTTTTTGTACAAGAACCACAATATCCCTGTACAAAATATTGTACAGATTACTACCGAAGCCTGGAGAAATACCGCAGTACACTAAAATTTATTTTGCAGGATTTATACAGTGTTTCCTACTGCATCTATTCCCGCATGCATTTCTGCATACAGGTGTTCAAAACTTTCAAAAGATATTGACATACAAGGAATTTAAAAATTAAGCTTTATGACTGATTATAATTACAGTGCACTACCCCGATAGCATCGTGACGGCACTGTGACCGCAGCGTGGAGCACGGCCTGGAGCATGCGTGCGAGCACTGTGATGCCCAGGCGTAATTTCTGTGCGATAGGCACCTTGGCGACACGCCCGCGCCGTGGAAAGTGCACGCCGCGCCGTGCGGTCAGTATGAATGCACGGTGCGTTCACGCGAAACGGCGTGCGTGTAGTACGTAGCTGACCAACCTTACTTTTACGCACATTTACATTATTATATATATTTATTACGAACACAAAAAAAATTAATCGAAAAAAATATTTCTTTGGCATACGTAGGTTTGTTTAATCTTGTGATATCGAGATAAATTATATTTAAAGTCCAATGAACATTAGTTTTAATATTATATAACATTTGTAGAGATGTTGAAATGCGGAGATTTGAACCCGAGTCCACCAAATCCGGAGGCTGGTGCCTTGGCCATGAAACTATATAACAAACTTGGTCACCTATCGTGTTTTTCATGTATGTAATAAATTAAGTTTTAATACTTCAACTAACTTATTATTGTTACGTCAAGCGTATTTTTTTAATCGATTTTATCCTCTTTTTTTTGTTACTATGCAGTATGGATTAAAAAAAACCAATAACCAAGGAAGTATTATTTATTGATTATAAATTTGCCTGGCTCACCACTAACGCAGATTTTAAAAGTGACATTTTAAATATATAAGTTAAAAAATTAAAAACGCCGGTGAAAATTTTTACGGCCAAACATCGTAACACCGAAAAAAAAATTAATTATAAATATTTGTACATTGTATTTATAATACAGCCAAATGCACGGTGTGCAACTTATCTGGAGCCCGACGTACCTCCAGCATGCCTGAACAGGCTACTGCACGGCGTGCTTTGTTTTTGCTGCTGACTGACTACACCGCGTGCTATGACGGCACCGTGGCCGCAGACTGCTAGCACAGTGTGCAATGCACGCCCTGCTCTCCACATGCTGCTATCGGGGAATAATTCAATTCTGCACTTACAAATTCAATAATTTTCTATTACCGTACCTATTACCGTACATCAAAAGAGCTGAGCCGGAGTCTCGTGGCTCAATTCCGAGCACAACACCGGATAGCGGGGACACTTTAAGTGCAATGACCCATATGCTCCTTTCATCAATAACAAAATTTTTTGATGATGTAAAAATTTTTTTTATCAACACATCATACACTTTTGACGTCATGCATCTTTTGGCTAAATCAATGGAAAAGTTACCATAGCTTAAATTTTTGGTAAAAAGGATAGCTAAGCGAGATTAATTTTACTCTGATAACAAAATTCCCGAAAAGCTAAGGCAAGTAATATGGTTAAAAGTTGTGGGTCACAATTTTACCGTTGTTTTACATTTGGAAATTCCTCAACATCTTTTCTGCGTATATTTATAAGCCCCTGATAAACAAAATCAACAAAAATCAAACAATTTTTTCTGAGAATAGTAACGCCATTCCTAACTTTTCTCTGTTATGTTGCAATTTGCAAACGTACAAGAATTCGAATCACACAATAAAAATTACAATATCTGCACACTCAACTCTAAACATTCTTGGTGTAGTTTGATGGAATATATGAGCATTTTATAAGCTTTGTTTTTATCCTCCGCTAGCTCTATCAACGCCATTTTTACTCGATACCTAAAAACATTTGCAATTATGATTTTCATGAAAAGAGAGTCAATAGATACAGGATTGTCGATTCATTGTTAAAATCAATTCATATCTTACTTGATAACGTTAAAGATTCCAATAATTTGAAACAAGAAAAATATATAAGCGATAAAAGCAGTCATCATGATGTAAAAGGTAACTGTTATGAGCACTAAACACGCGAAATAATTAACGAAATAATGTTGAATTGGATCAGCAATAAACTTGACTCTCATCAAAAAAATTCTTGGTCGAGGCTCATTTATCGGCATAACTAAGTCTAAATATACTGGTATTAACGATGCCTGAGAAGCCATTACTACATCAATAATTAATAAATCTGTAATACAATTAATATAAAATAAATAATAGTCATGATTTTGTTTTTGTATACAATAAGTAATTTCCAGATAATTACAAGACATAACGTGCGACAAATATAGTCCAAAATCTGCATTTCTCGTCATAATATCTTTTTCGTTATTACAATTTATTAATATCCAAATAGATGATAACTTTCCAAAAATTCTTTGAATCTTTAAAAATAATTATTTCTGTTTGTTAAAAACATCCACATTACGACTAAATACGCAACAATGATTTCATTCACGTACCTGGTATGTTTTAATCACGACGATGCAATAAAATAATAATATTATTGATAACAACAAGAAAACATTGAAATTTTCAGCCAACAATGAAAAATCACCACCCCAGTTGCTTATAATACCTGACAACTGAAATAATTGATTATTATTATTTTGTTCAGGAATAGTATTGTTATAAAATACTATTTATTTTAGTAAATAATAAATTTTACAATATATTCTTTGTTTGGGGGAAAAAACTCTACAGAGCACTAGGATTACGAGCGATTATACATATTCTAATACATTTCTTTTTTAGTTTTTAGTCCTAGATATTTGAAGTAATATTATGTAATATGACATGTGAGTGAAATTTAGAATTTCACAAACATACACAATAGCGTCAGTGTAAATATGACTATTATTTATTGTCGTCCCTTCGAGATCATTCTGTGTACATGTTATGCATTTCTGAAGTCAGTTTCCCCTACTTTTTATCCCAGATAGACTCCCGATAGTCTGTCTCCGTTACTCTCATTAAGTTAGAATGCCATCTAGGCTTAAGTACAATCAGTGCCACCGCAGTCAACTTTTGTGCGGCCACTCCTCATTGTAATTGAAGTATTCTTGATTCAAAAGTAACATATAAATGGCATGGTTAACGACCCATTTTCGAGATGATCACGTTTCAAAAATTTTTATTTTAACTCACTCGTTAAACACGCTGTATTATAAAAATTGGCATTGGAACGATTCATACTTAAAAGTGAAGTGCTGAGCTTAGTGAATCAAAAACGTCCTTGTAGATTTTTTTCAAAGATTCTATGAGGATATTAAAAATAACATGTTGACGGCTTGGATTTATCATAAATTGAGAAAGAAGTGCCATTTTCTACACGAGCGCAAATGATGATATCAAATTCTTATTCTCTTTTCGATGTATAATTTACAGGTTTTTAAGGCCTTAACTCTCATCATGTAAGATATTGCTAAGAAATATAATTTTTATGAAAATAAGTAGCAAATTTATTTTAATACTCATTATATATTCAACCATAGACGGTTCCTCGTTTGGTACGACACTAAACTACGAATCATTCTTAACATGCACGTGAGTCGATTATAATTATTGTCTCCTGCAAAATTTTTGTTTTTGAGAGCCTCTATGTATTCTCTGTTGGTTTTACGTTTAATCGAAGTTTTGTTTCGTAGTAGCAGTAGCAGAGACATCAATATCGGAAAAAGTATACCGTTATATCATAGTGATGTTTAAAAAATGTCACTACAGTTGCGTAATTGTATTCTAAGTTGAAACAATGATAAGATCTTCATTTAACTTTTCACACAGCTAAATTAATATCTAATAAGTCCTCTCTTAACTTTTTGTGAGGCTATGTGATTCCCATGAAAAAAAAAATATCAATGTCCGTAATTTTATAATTTTTTATACCGTAACATGGATATTTACAAAGAAAGGCCGTCTTACGGTGTCCGATCTTATGTATCATACGAAATAATTATAAATCTCTGGCGATATTTAAAAAAAAATCGAATGGTCTTACTTGACTTTGCAAAAAAGCTCAACGGTGCTTGTAAGATAATAAATAAATTAATAATCGTCGCTAAAACTGCTAAAGATTATGTTTCTATACGAGCATGAAACGAACCGGTGACTTACGAAGCCATAAAGACCCGCTACTTACATTGACTAAGTATTCACTCCGAAAATAACAGGCGCTGCCCTCACTCTCCATTGTGCTCTCCATATTATATCTTTTAGCGTCAAATATAGTTTTTTTTTTTCACATACATATATATATTTGCACATAGTAAACTTTTCCTAAATTCAGTGCATTGAATAGCCCGTGACAAAACTCAACATATCTAGAGTCCAAATGGATTTTTCATGAAATTCATACATAGACATTAACGAGGAATAAACGTAGACCGTAAAATTTCACGTTGAGAAATTAATTAAGTGTATAATTCTTGTTGGTTGTCCACGTAGGATTACAGGTAGTAGAAATTGCCCGTTCTGAACTTCCAGTGGATTCTCGCTTGGAGTTTCCCATTGGAATACAACATGGATTTCAGTATAATTTCGCTTAAAGAAATTGACTTTGGGTAGAATTTTCGTACGTCACTTTCATGTATTTTTCACAGACGAGAGTCGGGAGGAATGTAATCTGCAATTTTGTGTTGACCTTTATATTAGATTGTTTAAGATGTTACGTAACTCACTGTATTCTACCTATATCCTTTTATTTGATACCTATATCGATAGGTTTGTAAAGAGTATGTGATCCGACATCTTGATGTGGCCACC
>JAPYYV010017148.1:0-15041 GCA_030522625.1 Copidosoma aretas | reverse complement strand
AATTATTGATTACACAACAACATTACTTATATCCCAAGCTTTATAACCTAGTAACCCGGGGGACAGCAAGTTTTAATAATTTTTTAATTAAATAAATTATTGATCAAATAACAACATAACTCATATCTAAAGCTTTTAAATCCAGTAACCAAGGGGACAGGGAGTAAATACTATCGTAAGTAAATGAATTATTGACCAAATAACAACATTACCTGAATACCAAGCTTTTTAACCCAGTAACCCAGGGGACAGTGAGTTTAGGAATTTAATGATTGAATGAATTATTGATTACATAACAACATGACGTAAATTTCAAGCTTTTTATCCCAGTAACCAGGGGGACAGTGAATTTTATAATACAATGATTCAATAAATAATTAATGAAATAACAAAATAACCTAAGACCCAAGCTTTGTATCTCAGTAACCCGGGTGACAGGGAGTAAACGATATAGTGAGTAAATAATTTATTGGTTGAATAAAAACATTACCTAAATTCCAAGCTTTTTAACCTAGTAACCCGGGGGACAGCGAGTGAATAATATAGTAAGTAAATAAATTATTGATCAAATAACAACATAACCTAAATCCAAAGCTTGGAAACCCAGTAACGAGGGGGACAGCGAGTTTGATGATTTAATGATCAAATATATTATTGATTATATAAACACATGATGTAAATCTCAAGCTTTTTATCCCAGTAACCCGGCGGACAGTGACTGAATAATATAGTGAGTAAATTAATTAATGATCAAATAAGAACATAACCTGAATCCCAAGCTTTTGAACCCAGTAATCCGGGGGACAGGGGGTAAATAATATAGTGAGTAAATAAGTTATTGATTGAATAAAAACATAACCTTTATCGCAAGGTTTTTAACCCAGTGACCCAGGGGACAGCGAATGAATAATTGAGTGAGTACGTAAATTACTATAAAAATATTGACATAAATTAAATTTAAAGCTTTTAACCCTGTAACCCGAGAGACAGCAAGTGAATAATATAGTAAGTAAATAAATTATTGATCAAATAACAACATAACCTAAATCCAAAGCTTTTCAATCCAGTAACCCAGAGGACAGCGAGTAAACAATATAGTGAGTAGATAAATTATCGATTAAATAACAAGATAACCTAAATCCAAAGCTTTTGAACCTAGTAATCCGGGAACAGCGAGTGAATAATATAGTAAGGAAATAACTTATTAATCGAATAACAACATAACCTAATTTCTAAGCTTTGTAACCCAGTAGCCTGGGGGACAACGAGTGAATAATATACTATGTAAATAAATTATTGATCAAATAACAACATAACTTACATCCAAAGCTTTTTAACGCAGTATCTGGGGGGACAGCGAGTAAATAATATAGTAATTAAATAAATGATTGATCAAATAACAACATAACCTAAATCATAACATTTTTAACCTAGTAAACCAGGGGACAGCAAGTAAATAATATAGTAGTAACTGAATTATTGATCAAATAACAACATAACCTATATCCAAAGCCTTTTATCCTAGTAACCCGAGAGACAAGTTTAATATTATAATGTTTCAATACATTATTCTTTGAATAACATTTTTACTTAAATCCCAAGCTTTAAAACCCAGTAACCTGAGAGAAAGCGAGTCTACAATATACTAATCAAATAAATCACTGATTTATTAACATAACCTAAATGATGTTCTAAGTGAACTAATAATTATAAAAATAACAAGATCACTCAAATTCTAAGCGTATGAACCGAGTAACCCGGCGGTGGTGCGGGAGAATAATATAATAATTTAATGATTACTGATTTAATATCAACATAACCTCAAGCTCAAGCTCTCTAACATAGTAACCCTTGGGACAGCTTATACAGCCAGTAGAAAATATATCAATTTAATAAATTACTAATTAAATAACACAATCAAAATTCCAAGTTTTTAAACCCAGTAAACCGGGGGCCAGTAAGTAAATCATATAATGATTTTGTAAATCACTGATCAAATAACAACATAACCTAATTAACAAGCTTTTAAACCCAGTTACCATGTCGCAAACAAGTAAATACCTTATTGATTAAATAAATTACTGATTCAATAACATAAACTTATCCCATGCTTTTAAACCTAGTAAGACGGTGGCCTCCAAGTAAATAATGTGATAATTATATAAATTGATAAACAAATAACAATATCACGTAAATACTAACTTTTAACCCAGTTAACCGGGGGACAGCGAGAAGAAAAAATATTAATCAAATAACTTACTGATTAATTAACAACATAATCTGAATCCAAAGCTTTCAAACCTAGTAACCCGAAGACAGACTGTGAATAATATAGTAAGTAAATCAATTATTTATAGGAGAACATTGTTACTTAAATCTGCAGCTTTTCAATTCAGTAACTGGGGGACAGCAAGTGGAAAACATATTAAGTAAATCAATTATTGATTAAATAAAAACATAAACTTAATCCCATGCTTATTAACCTAGTAACCCGGGGGACAGCGAATAAATAATATAGTTAATTCATATTTTTACTATATAAATAACATATCCTAAATCCCGAGCTTTTTAACGCGGTAATCCGGGGGCCAACAAGTTTAATAATTTATTAATTCAATAAATTATTATTTGAATAACAACATAACTTTAATCCCAAGCTTTTTAACCCAGTAACCCGGGGCACGGAAAGTAAATAATATAGTAAGTGAATAAATTATTGATCAAATAACAACATAACCTAAATCCAAAGCTTTTGAACCCAGTTACCAGGGGGACAGCGAGTGAATAATATAGTAAGTAGATAAATTATTGATCAAATAACAGCATCACCTAAATCCCAAGTTTGTTAACCCAGTAACCCGGGGTACAGCGAGTAAATATTATAGTAAGTAAAGTAATTATTGATCGAATTACAACGAAACCTAAACCCTAAGCTTTTTAACCCAGTAACCTAGGGGACAGCATGTTAATAATATAGTAAGTAAATTAATTATTGATCGAATAACAACATAACCTGAATCCCAAGCTTTTTAACCTAGTAACCCGAGGAACAACAAGTTTAATAATAAAATGATTCAATAAATTATTCCTTAAATAACATTCTTACTTGAATCCCAAGCTTTAAAACCCAGTTACCCGGGAGACAAAGAGTCACGAATATATTAATTAAATAATTTACTGATTTTTTGAAATAACCTAGATGATTTTATAAGTGAAAAAATTATTATGAATATAACAAGATAACTCAAATTCAAAGCTTCTGAACCGAGAAACCCAAGGGGGAGCGGGTGAATAATACAATAATTATATAGATTACTGATTCAATATCAACATAACCTCAAACACAAGCTTTTTCACATAGTAACCCTTGGGACAGCTTAAAAAGCCAGTAGAGGATATATGAATTTATTGAATTACTGATTAAATAACACAATCAAAACCCCAAGTTTTTATACCCACTAACCCGGGGGCCAGCAAGTAAATAATATAATGATTTCATAAATTTCTGATCAAATAACAACATAACCTAAATATCAAGCTTTGAATCCCAGTAACCCTGGGGCTAGCAAGTAAATAATGTATGAATTAAATATGTTACTGATTCAATAACGTAATCTTCTCCCATGCTTTTTAACCCAGTAAGACGATGGCCTCCGAGTAAATTATGTAATGATCATATATATAACTCAACAAATAACAACATAACGTAAATACAAAGCTCTATAACCGAGTAAACCAGGGGACAGCAAGTAAATAAGATATTAATCAAATAACTTACTGATCGATTAACAACATAATCTGAATCAAAAGCTTTTAAACCTAGTAACCCGGGGACAGCGAGTGAATAATATAGTAAGTAAATCAATGATTGATTGGATAACAACATAACCTAGATCTCAAGCTTTACAACCTACTAATCCGGAGGACAGCGAGTTTAATAATTTAATGATCAAATAAATTATTAATTATATAAACACATGACGTAAATCCCAAGCTTTTTATCCCAGTGACCCGAGGACAGCGAGTAAATAATATAGTGAGTAAATAAATTATTGATTGAACAAAAACATAACCTTTAACTCAAGCTTCTTAACCTAGTAACCCGGGGGACAGCAAATAAATATTATAGTGAGTACGTACATTACTAGAAATAATAATAACATAACATAAATCCCAAGATTTTTATCCCAGTTACCCGGGGGACAGCGACTGAATAATATAGTAAGTAAATAAATTATTGATCAAATAACAACATAACCTAAATCCCGAGTTTTTTAACCCAGTAACCCGGTGGACAGTGATTGAATAATATAGTAAGTAGGTTAATTATTGATCGAATAAGAACAAAACCTAAATCCCAAGCTTTTGAACCCAGTAACCCAATGGACAGCGAATTTAATAATACAATGATTCAATAAATTATTGATTACATAACAACATAACCTGAATCCCAAGCTTTATATCTCAGTAACCCAGGGGACAGGGGGTAAATAATATAGTAAGTAAATAAATTATTGATTGAATAAAAACATCACCTTTATCGCAAGTTTCTTAACCCAGTAACCCAGGGGACAGCGAATGAATAATTGAGTAAGTACGTAAATTACTATAAAAATAATGACATAACTTAAATGCAAAGCTTTTAACCCTGTAACCCGAGAGACTGCAAGTAAATAATATAGTAAGTGAATAAATTATTGATCAAATAACAACATAACCTAAATCCAAAGCTTTTAAACCCAGTAACCCGGGGGACAGCGAGTGAATAATATAGTAAGTTAATACATTATTGATCAAATAACAACATAACCTCAATCCCAAGTTTTTTAACCCGGTAACCCGGTGTATAGCAAGTGAATAATATAGGAAGTAAATAAATTATTGATCAAATAACAACATAACCTATATCCAAAGCTTTTTAACCTAGTAACTCGGGGGACAGCAAGTTTAATAATGTAATGATTAAATAAATTATTCTTTGAATAACTTTCTTCCTTGAATCCCAAGCTTTGAAACCCAGTAACCCGGGGGACAGCGAAATCAATAATACATTGATACAATAAATTATTGATTACTTAACAACGAAACGTAAATCCCAAGCTTTGTATCGCATTAACCCGGGGGACAGGAAGTATATAATATAGTGGGTAAATAAATTGATTAAATAAAAACATAACCTAAGTTCCAAGCTTTTTAACCTAGTAACCCGAGGAACAGCGAGTAAATAATATAGTGAGTAAATAAAATGTTGACCAAATAACAATATAACCTAAATCCCAAGCTTTTTAACCCAGTAACCCGGGGGACAGCGACTGAATAATATAGTATGTAAATAAATTATTGATCAAATAACAACATAACCTATATCCAAAGCATTTTAACCCCTTAACCCGGGGGACAGCAAGTTTAATAATATATTGATTGAATAAATTATTCTTTGAATAACTTTCTTACTTGAATCCCAAGCTTTGAAACCCAGTAACCCGGGAGACAACGAGTCAATAATATATTAATTTAATAAATTACTGATTTATCAACGTAACCTAAATGATGTAATATGTGAACAGATTATCATGAAAATAACAAGATAACTCGAATTCAAAGATTTTGAACCGAGTAACCCAGGGAGGGGGGGGGGCGGGGCGGTTGAATAATACAATAATTATATAGATTACTGATTTAAATTAACATAAACTCAAACTCAAACTCTTTAACATAGTAACCCCAGGGACAGTTCAGACAGCCAGTAGAGAATATGTTAATTTAATGAATTACTGATTAAATAACACAATTACAATCCCAAGTTTTTAAACCCAGTCACCCGGGGGCCAGCAAGTAGGTAATATGATGATTTCATAAATTACTGATCAAATAACATAACCCAAATTTTAACCTTTTAAACGCAATAACCCTGGGGCTAGCAAGTAAATAATGTATTATTTAAATAAATTACTGATTTAATAACATAACCTTATCCCATGCTTTTGAACCCAGTAAGACGGTGGCCTCAGAGTAAATTATGTAATGATTATATAGATTACTAAACAAATAACAACATTACGTAAATACCAAGCTCTCTATCCCAGTTAACCTGGTGACAGCGAGTAAATAAGATATTAATCAAATAACTTACTGATCAATTAACAACATAACCTGATACCTAAACTCTGTAACCCAGTAACCAGGGAATAAGCGAGTACGTAATAAATAATTCAAATAAATTTCTGATAAAATAACACCGCAACTTAAATCTTAAGCTCTTTAACCCAGTAATCCAAGGAGCAGCGGAAAAAACAAATTTAATACATTACTGATAAAATAGCACCATAACCCAAAATTAAAGCTTTTCAAACTAATCAAGTAAATAATGCAAGGTGTAAAAAATGTTTATGAAATGAAAAGTTTGGCATTTAAGTTATGTTGCTCTTTTATAATAATCTTCTTACTTAGTAAAATATCAACTTGTTATTAATGGTTTACTGGGTTAAAAATATCTTTCACCTATTAACCAGTGCACAGCAAGTAGATAATGTAATAAGGAAACAAATTATTATGAAATTAAATCTTGGTATTTAGGTAATGTTGTTCTTTAATATTAATCTTTTTACTGCTTACATTATTCACTTCTCATGCACGGGTTACTAGGTTAAAAAGCTTTGGATTTGGGTGTCATTGTTCATTTATTAGTAATTTGTATAATTTTTTTTTTGTTTGCTGTTCTTTGCATTACTGGGTTTAAAAGCATAAGATTTAGGATATTTCTATGAATCAGAAATCTATTTAATTGTTGTATCATTTACTTGCTGTCCCCGGGGCTACTGGGTTGAAAAGCTTGTAATTTAGGTTATGTTATTATTGATGAAGTAGCTTATTAAATAGTTATAATATTTACTCGCTCTACTCCGGGTTACAGGGTTAGAGAGCTTGAGAATAAGATTGATTTGTTATTGGATTTACTCGCTGTCCCATAGATTACTAGGTTGAAAAGTGGTGGATTTAAGAGATATTTTTATTTAATCAGTAATTTATATGATGAATATAATATTTACTCGCTGTCCTCTGGGTGACTAGGTTATAGAGCTTACAGTTTAGTTCATGATGTTATTTAATTAGTAATATATTTTATGGATATATTTTTTACTCGCTGTCTCCCGAGTTACTGGGTTTAGAAGCTTAAAATTGAGGATAATTAATGGGTTAAAGAAGTTAGGATTAAGGTTATGTTGCCATATAATCAGTGGTCTATGTATTTAATATAATGTTTGCGAACTATCTTCCGAGTTACTGGATTAGAAAGCTCGGGATTTAGGTTATTTTGTTATTCAATCAATTATTTTTTTACCCACTATATCATTTACTTGCTGTCCCCCGGGTCACTAGGTAAAAAAGCTTGGGATTTAGGTTATGTTGTTATTCGATCAATAATTTATTTACTTTCTGTATTATTCGCTCGCTGTTCCCCGGGTTACTAGGACCAAAAGCTTGGGATCCAGGTTATGTTGTTATGTAATCAATAATTTATTTAATCATTATATTATGGAACTCGCTGTCCCCCGGGTTACGGGGTTATTAAGCTTGAGATTAAGGTTTATTCTAATTATCAGTAATTTATTTAATTGTACTTCTATTTACTCGCTGTCCCCGGTCTTACTAGGTTTAAAAGCTTGTGATTTAGGGTACCTTATTATTTATTTAGTACTTTATTTAATTATAATAATATTTACTCGCTGTACTCTGAGTTACTGGTTTAGAGACCTTGAGATTTAGATTAGCTTGTTGTTTGAACAGTAACTTAGTCAATGATCTTCCTATTTACCCGCTTGCCCCCGGGTTACTCGGTTAAAAAGCTTGGAATTCAGGTTATTGTGTTGTTTTTATACTAATTTAGTTGATTAGTGTATTATTTACCTGCTGTCTGATGGTTTACTGGGTTAAGAAGTTTGGGAATCAAGATATCTTGTTATTTTTATAATAATTTGTTTGATTATTAGGATAAACTTCCGTATATGAATTATGCGCGAATTGGCTGAAATTTTGTACTTAGAGGTTTTTTGAGTCCCTGAACACGAATTCGATGATGAAAATCCCTGCGAATAAGTTATATTATGCAAAAACTGGCACTAGTACTGTTTCAGTGCGTACTTATTTTTGACCTCTGATTGTGCTGAAAATTGGCATACTGATGTTTTATGGTGTGCTAGTTACAAATCTGATGGTCCCTAGTACGTATGATGACGTCAAGTTACTGTAATTGACGTTCTATTTGTCTGTTTTTTTACTGTTTTGCGTTTTTTGTTCTTTTTTTGTTGGTTTTGTTTGTTTTCGTTTGTGCCCTTAAGTGGTCTTTTTTTTTTTTTTCGTTATTTTCCGACCTACTTTAAATCAAATGAATGAAAACTATTTTTGTGCTTAAAAATTTTTTTTAATGATCGAAAAATTTGTTTTGTTTGTCTTGAAGGGGCTTCGCCCCCCCCCAAACACCCCTACCGGGGGCTTTGCCTCCTTGACCCCCAGCAGTTACGGTCACTTACGGTCACGTACGGTCACTTGCGGGGATTTTCATCATCAAATTCGTGTTCAGCGACTTAAAAAACCCCTGTATACAAAATTTCAGCCTATTCGCGCATAATTCATATTCGGAAGTACAGCCGATTATTACATTATTTACTTGCTGGCCATTGGGTTACTGGGTTAATGAGCTTGGGATTTATGTTATGTTGTTATATAATCAGTGATTTATTCAATTAATATATTATTTACTCGCTGTCCCCCGGTATACTGAGTTAAAAAGCTTGGGATTTAGGTTATGTTGTTATATAATCAGTTATTTATTCAATTAATATATTATCTACTCGCTGTGCCCTGGGTGACTAGGTTAAAAATCTTGAAATTTAGGTTGTATAGTTATTTAATCAGTAATTTATATAATTAATATATGATTTACTCGCGTTCCCCTAGGTTACTTGGTTAAGAAGCTTGTGATTTATGATACTGGGTTTTTGCGGTTTTGCCTATATAGCTATTACAAATCCCGGACGCTTGAGTTTTGTAGTGTGTATTTGGAATATCCATAGATTGACTGTTTATACTATGGCATCGTTACACGTTGTGCTTGACTGTCTTCGCGTATAAGCATAGTGTACTACACTTTTGATCGGTGTAGAAGCAACTCTGCCTTTTTGTATTTGGAATAGTTGTGTTTGGAATATTCATGTAGAAGTAGCCTTACCTTTGTACATCGTGGTCTAGCCTCAGATGGTAGATATCCGCATGATTACTGACGTTACACTCTCAAATTATTTTTAATTTCGTAAGGTAATTGAATGGTTTTGTAACTAAACATTCTAATTCTAAATTGTTCGTTACATACTTGGGCAGGAAGTTGTAGAATAGTTTATTTTCAAAGCTTGAATAAATTTTTTTAACGTGTTTGTACTGTTTAAGTAACCAAGCAATAACTACACTAGCTCGGCTAGGTCACAAAATGCTTCATAATCTATTTGATGATGTAAAACGAATGAACAAAAGACAAGTGAGTAGAAATGACTCAAATATTTTAATAGCGCACTTTCATGTATGGAACTTATTAATATCGGAATTATTGTTTTCTGTTTTTAGTAATTGAATTTTATCTGATGCTCAATCGAATGTAATAATTAAATTTTAACCAAAAGTCACATGATATTTTCAATACACCGAGTTTAAACTGGCAAAAACAGTACTACGTTTGAGAGGAAAAATTCTTTTTCGTTTTTTAAATACTTCTAATGGTAGTAAGTTGTTTAAAAAAAGGTCACAAGGCAATCGACATTTAACTTCTTTCTTTCTTTGCTGCATCTTAGTCAACAATATATAGTTATTGTTTCATACCATAGCTGTATACCATTATAAAACATAGCTGTAAAGATAGGTATTTATAGCTACAAGCACCTATAATGTAGCTATAAACATGTCAATAATAGCTGTCAATATACGCTTAGGCTGCAGTCAAATGGTGCAGGGTAGAATGTGCAGGATATAATTTTCCCTATAAAGGTCCCTTTTCATGCTAAAGCTACAACGCTACAACGCTGAAACTCTCGTGTTATTATTATAACTATATAGTGAATTCTGTATTTCAGCGTCACACTAAAAAGTTGAAACTAATCGAACTTTATAGCGTTAACGCTACAACGCTGATTATATATATATATAGTGAATTCTGTATTTTAGCTAGACGCTTCACTACGAGAGTTTCAGCGTTGTAGCGTTGTAGCGTGAGCATGAAAAGGGACCTTGAGCCAGTGATCGTATTGTCAGTGGAATTTAACATTGAACTCTATAGTCTGTGCTAGTGGAATTCCACTGACAATGCGATCACTGCCTTGAGCCGCCGTTTTCAGTCTATTGCGCTGCAGCATAGACTTATTGCGCTGCAGGATCAGCGTTGGTTTTCGGTCCGTAGATTTTGGCCCCGACCAATCGTAAGCCGACCAATCGTAAGCCACGTTGATTCTGACGTTAGCCAATCGCGAGCCACATGCCGTTGGATCGGGGCCAAAATCTAAGGACGCTGAGCCAAGCCTGTGCAGGATAGACTTAACACGGTGGCTTAGGCAGCGGTGGAATTCCACTCTGCATAAGATTCCCTGCATGTCAGGGGCGGTACTGTGTAACTTTTTCCAGCTTCGACATGTATATCTGGACAAGAAAATTCTTATCTTGAAGACGCTATAAGATGATTTGAAGATATAAATCGGTTGGTCCAGATACAAATATTGAAAAAAGAAAAGTTACACAGTACGGCCCCTGATGCGCATAAAAAATGCATCATTTATGTGGAATTGTGGAATTAGATTCTTCTGCTATTTGCTGTGTTATAGAGTGTGTGCAGATGGTATTAGGACAGTGTGCCCGTTTGCAGTGAGTTATAAGGCGCGAAATTCAAACAGCTGTATAGGCAAAACCTCAAAAATCCAGTAACCTGAATCCCAAGCTTATTAACCCAGTAACCCGGGGGACAGCGATTCAATAATATAGTAACTAATAAATTATTTATTAAATAACTAGATAACCTTAATCCCAAGCTTTATAACCCAGTAACCCGGGAGACAGCAATTTATTAATATAGTAACTTATAAATTATTGATTAAATAACAAGATAACATAAATCCCAAGCTTTTTAACCCAGTAACCCGGGGGACAGCAATTAAATAACATAGTAACTAATAAATTATTTATTATATAATAACATAACCTGTATCCCAAGCTTTTTAA
This sequence comes from Copidosoma aretas, assembly GCA_030522625.1. Classification (NCBI taxonomy): domain Eukaryota; kingdom Metazoa; phylum Arthropoda; class Insecta; order Hymenoptera; family Encyrtidae; genus Copidosoma; species Copidosoma aretas. Next base: position 3,785 of record JAPYYV010017148.1, on the reverse strand, counting down.
CACAGTGACCCGGTGACATCGAGTAATTATTATACGATTATTGAAATAAAAAAGCTTGGGATGCAGGTGACGCTGCTATTTTATTATTTTGTTCAAGTAAAATACTACCTACTCGCTGTTTCCTTGGTTACTGGTTTAGAAAGCTTAGGATTTAGGTTATGTCGTTATTCTTGTAGTAATTAATTTACTCATTAGATTATTAACTTTCTGTCCGCCGGGTTACTGGGTTAAAAAGCTTGGGATTTAAGTAATTTTCTAATTTTTGTAATGATTTTTTTAATTATGCTATCAAATTGCTGTCCCCTGGGTTACTGAGTTAAGGAGCTTAGGATTCAGTTTATGATGTAATTCAAACAATAACTTATTATTTACTATATTATGTAATCACTGTCCCCGTGTTACTGGGTTAAAAAGCTTGGGATTTAGGTTACAGTGTTATTTAATCAATAATTCATTAGTTACTATGTTATTAAATCGCTGTCCCCCGGGTTACTGGGTTAAAAAGCTTGGGATTTAGGTTATGTTGTTATTTAATCAAAAATGTATTAGTTACTATATTATTCAATCGCTGTCTTCCTGGTTACTTGGTTAAACATCTTGGGATTTAGGTTATGTCATAATTAAATCATTAAATAATTTACTTATATTATTATCTCGCTGTCCCCCTGGTTACTGGGTTAAAAAGCTTGGGATTTAGGTTACTGGGTTTTTGTGGTTTTTCCCGTATAGCTGTTTGAATTTCGCGCCTTATAATTCACTGCAATTGAGATCACTGTCCTAACACCATTCGCACACACTCTATAACACAGCAAATAGCAGAAAAATTTAATTCCATAATACCACATGAATGATGCATTTTTTATGCGCATCTTACAGGCAGGGAATCTTATGCTGAGTAGAATTTCATCGCTGCCCGCTTAGGGGGGGAAATTCTATTCTACACTATGTGATTGCAGCCTTAAGGATGGGCGATTGCTTAAACAAGAATCGAGTCGTTAAAAGTATCGATTTCAAAGAATCGATTCCTTTGTAAAAGGATTCGAAGAATCGAATCGGAATCGTGGTTCGTATCGGAAACAGTGCTCTCGAAAGTAGTACTCAGGGGTTCTATTTAAGTATGTGTAATATCACCAAAAGTAACTAACTTTTTCGATAGTATCTAGCTCGCGCCTGCGCAGTGACTACGGCGTATGCGCTTGATCATCACTTTCTAGGGATTATCGAAGAAAAAATCAGAGACTTATACAGATAGACCGCGTATCCAAGCCAAGACTTTGTAGCCAACATCTCGGGAGTCGGGGAGATGGCCGAAGGGTCTCACTCTCCTTCCAACTAGCGTTCTCAAAAGGGACACCCACGCAGTTGTAACTGTATGCCTAAGTGCTATATATAGGTATACTTTAGCATACAGTTACAACTGGGTGGGTGTCCCTTTTGAGTACCCCTGCTTCCAACATCGCACTCTCTCTTTCTCATAAGTATTAGTTAAAAAAAGACAGAGACCCTCCGGCTAGCTCCTCACTTCCGAGATGTTGGCTACAAAGTCTCGGCCCGGATGCGCGGTCTATCTGTATAAGTCTATGGAAAAAATACATTTCACTTACTTGAATAGAACCCCAGAAGCACGCGGAATATTCTAATCGGCTATATGGGCAAAACCGCAAAAATCCAGTAACCTAAATCCCAAGCTTTTTAACCCAGTAACCCGGGGGACAGCGAGTTTAAAACATTTTAACTAAATAAATTATTTAATAAATAACAATATGACCTAAATCCCAAGCTTTTTAACCCAGTAACCCGAGGGACAGCAACTTAATAGTATAATAATTAAATAAATGATTGATTAAATAAGAACTTAACCTAAATCCCAAGCTTTTTAACCCAGTATACCGGGGGACAGCGAGTTAAAAACATATTAATTGAATAAATTATTGATTAAACAAAACCAAAACTTAAATTCCAAGCTTTTTAACCCAGTAACCCGGGGACAGCGAGCTATAATTATACTAAGAGGACGTGGGAGGTAAGAGGTTATGATGTATGGGGATTCTGCCGTTTCCAACTTTTCTCCTTCATTACTTAACGAAATTGGATGAAATTTCGTAGATCGACTTAAAATTGACCATAGAAGAGCGCTCAACTCTTGGATCTACAAAATAATATTAAATAGTAAAGTATCTACGTCATATAATATACGAAGACATTTTACTATTCAATATTGATTTGTAAATCCAAGAGTTAAGCGCTCTTCTATGGTCAATTTTGAGTCGATCTACAAAATTTCATCCATTTTCGTTAAGTAATGAAGGAGAAAAGTTGGAAACGGCAAATCCCCATAGAACATAACCTCTTACCTTCCACGTCCTCTTGATTAAATAAATTATTACAACTTAAATCCCAATCTTTTTCTATAATAACTCGTTGTCCTACGGGTTATTGGGTTAAAAAGCTTGGGATTTAGGTTATGTTGTTATTTATTGAATAATTTTAATTATAGTACATTACGCCACTAGGGCAAAAAGTGATTTGAGCGCCCAAAAGGCGCCCTTGTTTTACTTTTGTGCTCGAGTCTCGTATAATATTTTTCTTGCCGAGGGCGCAAAGTACAATTTTGCGCCCGTGGGTACACTTTGGGCCCGCGAAAATACTTTGCGCCCAAGGGAAAAAAAAGTTTTGGGCCCGGAGGGCTCAAAAATTTTTTCTTACCTCGGGCACTTTTGCAACCCTGGTACACAGTTGGTAGGCAAAACAGCGTTCTCCACTCATGTGCATCCGACCAAGGGGGTCCCAACGGTCCCTTGGGTGTTGCTTCGCAAGCACCCTCGGGCCCAGGGACCGCCCTGGAGAGATGCACATTTGTGACGCAAACTACTATTTTAACTCGCTGTCCCCCGCGTTGCTGGGTTAAAAAGTTAGTGCAGGGGGCAAATCAACGATTTCCGCATTCTCTCTCTCTCTCTCTCTCTCTCTAAAATGTGTGACGGAAGTGAATTTCATTTTGCCACCGGAAACCCGAAGTGAATTTGAATTCTTATTTCTCTCTTTCCAAACAATGCAACGAAAGTCAATTTTTTTAATTCTTTAATTCCTAAAAAAAAATTCCACGAGATTTGAACTCACGACCTTGTGCACGTGAGCCTAGCACCGTACCTATTTAGCCAGGAGATACCCCTTTCATGTTATTACTTTCACTGCTTCTTATATTGTCGTTCATAACTTATTTTCAATTAAAATTTTTGGTCACTGTTTATTAATTAATTTAGTTTGAAATATTTGATTTTTATGTACTTAAAAAATAAATTATTTTTCATTCGTATAATTTTTTTCGAAACTTTGAAATCAAATTTTTACATTATTTTACCGTACGTACAGGCATGGAAAAATAGAAAGAGAGCCATACCCTTTTTTTTCACTATTGGTTAATTCAAACGAGGTTCTATGGATAAATTATTTGATTTTTATTGGGTCTTATTCTTTCAAAATTTTTAAAGTTAAGCAACATAAGTGGATCGTTGACCGCTCTGGTCTCACCGTTCGTCTTAAGATTCCGCAACCTATACATATACTTATAATGTCAATGGATAGTGTATTATGTATACCGTGTGCTTAGTGTGTTTCTGTGTACGCTCGTACAACGTGTGGATCAGCGCTCTCAAATGTGACCGGCAAACTTGCGGGAAAATTTTAATAAGCTATATGGGCAAACTACAAAAACTCAGTAACCTTAATCCCAAGCTTTTTAACCCAGTAACCCGGGGGACAGCGAGTCAATAATATAGTAAGTA
>JAPYYV010017146.1:0-11834 GCA_030522625.1 Copidosoma aretas | reverse complement strand
CTGCCATTGGTGGGCTTCCGCGGCGATTCGCAAGGATTTTTCGAAAAATCCCATCGAACCGGGAAAACGCGCGGGAAATCTGCGTCCTGACGGATAATCGATAGAAGCACGCCAGCGGCTCTCTGATGCTCGTTTGTCCACTCGTTTGCGCAACTTGAAAACATTTTTTTTTTTTTTTTTGCTCAATACCGGCGGCAAAACGCTCGTGCGTGCGCGCCGTAATTTATTGGCGCGATCGCATACATTACGAGCTTGTATGCATATAACACGCGATATTTACGATGGATGGGCGAATTATGCGAATTGTACCGTTTTGCGGTGGAATAGTCATGCTCAGGGCACTTTTAATTATCATCGGCGGGGCGGGCTGTTAAATTATTATTAGAAAGACGATGATCTCTCCCGTTCGTGCGGAGCTGATGGGAGCGATTAAACTTGATCGCTTTGATTTCCACGGGAGGAAAAACTTTGGTTAGTGGAAAATATTATACCGCATAGTACTGTGAGAAATCGTAAATTTTGTGTTATCGTATAAAATAGCTTGGGTATAATATCCGAAGCTCCTTTAACGCATCCGATGAGAAACCATTCGCGTGTTTCCCCGCATTGAAGTATTGGTATAAATGTTCGTTTCTTTGACGTTTCATCTTACCATTTGCTGATACATCCGTGATTAAAAAAAAATACACACCAAGAGATACTCTGCATTTTGGGCTCTTGGTAAAGAAGCCATTTTATTCTTACCCTCTACGAGGTGCTAAACTATAATAACGACGACGACGACACGACACTCTACCCCCCGATTCCCAAGCGAGTCTCGATTATATTGGCGCCACTTCTCGTGAATTAGTATAAGTAAGTACGTCTCGCCCGCACAGCCCCTGCAAGTCGGGAGGGAAAAAAAAACAGCACAAAATTAAGAAAAAAAGATTTAACGAAAATCTCGTGGAAAATCCCTTGACTTTTCCAGTAAGTGGAAAAGATCAGCCCCGCACTGTATGCATACATGCGCCGTCTGACGCTAACGCAGTGTAGGTAGACGTTTACGACTCTGTTCGCGTGAAAAAGGATAGGCATCGTCGGACACTACACTCCTTCGGGGACCTACGGCTATAGTCTAAATACGTATTGGAGGTGGTAGCATAAGTAATAGCGCCAAAGTCTGCATATACATATATACGTGAGAGGGAATGGCTTTATGCAGATCGAAGCTGCATGGCAGACATAGGCAGTAGTGGCGATGGTTTAGAAATGCCTTTTACGGGGTGGACGGGGGAGGGGGGGGGACCCCCACTGCAAACTGCGATTGTTTTTCGAAAAAATTTCCCTTACTCCTCTCCTCGCCTGACAGTTATATATTGCACGGGGAGAGAGCGCATTTGCATTATACTCGGCTCTTCCGAAATTTTAACCGTATGGTCCCGTGAGTCCGTACACAAGCGATTCCACAGAAAATCATTCGTTGTGTATATTGACAAAAATAGATGGTAATACAGTCTTTATTTTGCAGAGTTATTTTCTTTGTCTTTATCGTGTACTAATTTGTCGTAGATTTTTCTATAATTAATGTTTGTAGTCTCAACTTGATAAGATTCATTTTGGATCGGTGAAAATAAATTAAATAAGCTTGAGTGTATTCAGAAAAATCTTCACTTTTTATTTCAAATGAAATCTTATACGCGGATCAAAAGTTACGCAGGTAATTCATCAAACAGGCACAAGTTTATTTAGTCGTGTCAAAAATCGGTGAGACCGTTATTTTTCAACACAACGAGTCCCATTTGAAAAACACCTTCGGTTCTTGCCGCAGCAACGAAAGCAGAGGACGATTTTTCCGCGTAACTGCTCCTGCACGTGCCGATTCCCAAAGTTTGCGCGCCGCCTATGCGTTTACGATTGTTATACGGGCACTCCAAAAAGCAGCAACGAGCGCCGGCGAAATTTTTATTTCGCATCTTCATGAAAATTATAAATCACCCCTCCGAATCCCGCTGGACCGTCACAGCGTCCGTCGCCCTGTACATACCTATATTTATACCCTACACACGGACTAAAAGAAGCAATAAACAGTATATATAAGCCTGCCAGTCACGCGGTGCAGCTGAAAAATTTGGGTTTCCCCGGGGACAGGTAGCCGGGCCCGCTCAGTTTCCTGCTTCCTCTTTCTCCTCCTCAAAAAACAAGAAAAAACAAAAAAAAAAAAAAAGCAAAAAAAAAAAAAAAAAAAAAAAAAAAAAAAAAAAAAAAAAAGTATATTTCGGCGTTGTCGCGTCTTTCTCGGGACACCGCGTCCAGCGCATCACGCAATGCAAGGGGATAAATTCCAGGCGACCGGTTGACATTAAATTTGCATTTCGCGTGGAGCGCGAGCCTCGTCATTGTTTCATTATACTATCAGCCCTGCCCAGTCTTCCGACCTGACCGCAGAGGGAATTCGAAACGGAGCACACCTCCCCGACCGCAGGAGTAATCCTGCCCGGTGTACTCGTGCTGCACTGGTCTCCTATATCCTGAATTATGCTCGGTTATAAGCGTGGGTGCGGATCGGAGGTCCTTTATTGGGACCCAAGAGAATGAAACCACTATTATGGTGGCTGTAATATAATACAGTGTTGGTCGCACCCATACATGATAAATACGTCATTTGCAAGCTCTGTTTAAAGGGTGTACCTATATAAGTACTACTAGTGCCAATTAACGCCTCCGAGGCGTTTCGTTTGCCAATTACTATATTACTCCATGCTGATCCCTGTATTGTATATATGACGAGAGAAGCGGTAGCAGTTGGCCCCGAGGGATCGGGGCGGAAGGATTTTGACGCGCGCCTTTATTGCGGACACCGCGCGTGTGATCATCGTCGTTATTATTTATCCTCCCTTATCGTTAGTACCTTACGCGTACCTATAATTGCCGGTCAGGGAACTCGTAGCATTTTCATCGGCTTTTGGTATAGAAACGAAGGCACATAAAAATCGCAACGAAAGTACAAGTGCGGAACAGACGAAGCAAAACACGCGTATACATACATATACCGATCTCATCCGTAATGTATAATAAAGTTGACACCGTGCAGCCAATGTCAAAAACAACAGAGAGAGAGAGAGAGAGAGAGAGAGAGAGAGCCGGGGGAAAAATAAAGCAAGCCTGCGGAAAATAGGAGGAACGAGAATCCGAGCGTAATCGGTAAATATCACAGCTGCGCCGCTGCCTCTGCTGCCTCTGCTGCGTATAACCAACAGGTAACTATTACACACGCGTATTATACTCGAGTATACATGTACATAGCATAGGTATACACGGACAGGCTCAACGGGTTTTCTCCCGCCCAGCTCTTTCCTCCTCCTCCCTCTGCAGCCTCCACCTCCTTCCCCCCCGCCGCGGGACGGAGAGGAGGATCGGATAATACGGCTCGGCTCACGGTTCAAGCTCAAGCCGCTATATAGAGCCGCTATGCGCCGCAGCCTCGGCCGATCCGACGTAACCGGCATTGCGGGGCTCCCATAGGTGCGGGCCTTTTACACACGCACACTTACACTTGCTTGGGTATATTATTATACACCGGGCGCGCTGCTCACATGCACACGCGCATTATACCCACATTACTGCGCGCGCGTTCCCTCCGTATCCTCTCTCCGCTGTGCTCGCGTTGCATCGGGCAACACGGATCGTTTCGCGAAAACTTCATTGTTAGGTATCTATTGCGTCTTTGGTCGTTTCAAAAGTAATTCAATGCTGCTGATGCTCGTTTCCTGAATACGTGCTTACAAATGATGTACCACCAATGATTCGTCAAAGGGATGGAAATGGTACAATATTCTTACCCCAAACCTGCCGCGTTTCGAAGATTTCACTCTTGGCGGTCCATCGAGCCTGCAGTGCATGTTGTATTTATTTTCTTTTACTCCAAAGTATTTGAAAGCCGTCGATGCCGATATTAGAATATCTTCTCTTGTGCCCATATGGAGAGATGAGAAAAACAAAAATCGTCCGTCTCGGTGGCTTTCCCCATTTTTGATCGGGTGGGTGTGATTATCATCGAGGGTTGGGAGTCCTGCATTTTTCGCAAAAAGACCCATGCACACTTACCCGTATACCCGCACATACGTAACGCGTATCTTGCCGCGTACGTGCATGCCAAGAGCCAACTATACACCGCTCCTCGCTGCTCTTCGCGGATTTTCTCTCCCTACAGCCTGATGCACGCTCGCGTCTCCTCGTCCCTTTTCTCGACCGCCGTAAGTAAGTACACAGGACTCTGTATCCAGGAGGTAAGTACAAGTAGGGTGTATATGCATAGAAAGGTAGTATCGCGGTACAGAGATCGACAAGGCCCCCACCGTATGTACGTATTCTGTATACCTACACCGCACAGCACCACACATACAATATATATGTGTAAGGAGGGACTGTTCATGGCTTATCGCACTCGCGAGTAAATATAAGTACTGTATACTCGCGCACGGATAGCCATAGGTACAGATACGACGAGAGAGCTAGCGCAAATAGTGCGCTGATTCTTTTGGCCCGATAAGGGGTTAGTAGTGTGCGGCATATATATGTATATAATACGTATGCGTAAGGTATATATACCCTGCACTATCTGCTTACCACAGATCGTCGATCTTCGCCCGCTTATAACCCCGTACCTTATGCCTACCTATAGACAGCCCACATTGTACACGCGTTCAGGCATGTGTGTATATACATCAGGTACCCCGCACAGGATATATATATATATATATATATATATATATTATAGCGTTGCCAACGCGCCCGCAAACATCGGCCCCTTTGCCGCCTGTACGTATAAGTACCAAGTACACTTGGTGCGCGGCAGCCCTGCATCGGGGGAGGAGGAGTCTGCTCGCGAAGACGACGTGGCTTTCGTTTCTTACGCGTTCGCGGAAATCTCGGCTTCTCGATAAGAGAGCGAGGAGTACGTAGACCTACATAGGGACGGGCCCGCACGTCGCCCCGGCCCGAGACGCTCCCCTCGCGCGAGGGATCGGTAAATTTGTCGGTATACCGATGAACGCGCGCGCCCATTAAGATCAATGAGCTCTCGATCGAATTGAAGCTCGGGATCCCGCGGGCCGTTTCAACCTTGGTATAACAACGCGAGGCAAATATCTCAAATCAGTAGTACGGGCTTGCGTACCGAGCTCCCGGGGGGCGGGGGGGGGGGGGGGCCCTGAAAACGGAAAGGGGAAAGAGTACAGGATACATTATGGTCCCAGAGGCGGCTGTCGTCCGGCAACGGCACGCGTATCGGTATACTCTTACAATGCAGGGGACGGAAGGAGAGAAATCGCGGATTTAATTTTACTCGCGGCGAATCCAGCTTTGCAGGTATGAGCACGCGTACACAATTATAGGAACCGTACGTAAAAGGGCGAACGGGTACTACGCGGTGTATGCATAGGGTCGAGAGGGAAAGAGCAAGCGCATCAAGCTCGATAATGTTGTACGCATCGCTCACGCGTCCTGGGAACTGTATCTTGCGGGGATGAGGAGGAGGCCCCGTACATGATAACAGTAGGATCGGGGAAAGATGCACCAGCCGCACGTGCGTGTAATATACGCGTAGGCAAGCAAAGCGCCTATACAACACAGCGCGACGATCGGCTGGCTGGCTCCGCTTTTTACCTTCTTCTTCTTCGGATTCTCCTTCTCTTCCTCCGACGGTGTAATATGTACCCGATGTATATACGCATATACATAGCCGCAGCCCATGCCAACGAAAGAGTCAGAGAAAACCGGTAGAGAGAGAGAGAGAGAGAGAGAGAGAGAGAGAGGGGCCCGCTGCTCAGGTCCGCGGAGGAGAGAAAAGGGGAAGAAAGGGCCCCGCGAGGGATACACGGGAGGCGTAGGCGTGGTGGGGGCTGCGAGGGCCTCGCTCTCCCTCCCTCGCGCGGAGTACGTGTACCTGGTGCGGTGCGCCCGAGAGGGACGGAGCAGCGGCAACGGGTCCCTCTCTCTCTCTCAGCGAGGCAGAACCGGAGCCGCGGGCCCACGGCTCCTCCGCTCGTATAGGCTGCAGTAGTCGAGCACGAGAGGCCGAGCCGAGCAGCAGCAGCAGCAGCAGCAGCAGCAGCAGCCAGCAGCGACACTCGCGCCGGGACGCACATTATACGTATACATAGTCAGTCAGTCAGTCAGTCAGTCAGTGAGTGAGCGGACCCGAGAAGAGGGGCTCCCCCGTCCGCGGACACCGCAGTCGCGGTTCTCTACTGCACCTGCACGACATCTCTCGCCCGTGGCATCGATTGTCACCGATTTTCGTTTCGCTCGTTCGTTTGGTGCCGATCGCAAGCTCCGAGTACTCTCCTGTGACGCGCGAGTGTGATTTCTGTTGTTATTGTTGTTGTTCTTGTTGTTGTTGTTGTTTTTGTTGTTGTTCTTGTTGTTGTTCTTGTTGTTGTTGTTGATGCTGGTTTTTTTGTCGTTGAAAAATTCCACCGTACCGAAACGACAGTGCGTACTCTCATTTGGTCGGAAAAATCGTGCCCGTTGTGTCGCAACAGCAGTGGACGCGGACAGCGACGCAAGAGTCGCGGTGACTATGCCGAGGGCGCGGTGATACGGCCGGTGCCGATCTCCCCCCCTCCCCGCGCCGAACGCGATCGGTTCGGCAGCTCGCTACTTACATACCTACTCCGGTGTGTGTACGACATATATGTTGGGGCCTGACAATCAGCCGACATGCCGAAGATATTCCTGATCAAGAATCGGCTGCACCTGCAGCAGCAGCGCCTCCAAGAGTCGCAGCACCACGGAGGCAAGAGCCCGCCCCTCGGCGGCAAGGAGAGCCCCCTCGGGGCCCACGAGCCGCTCAGCCTCATCGTAAACAAGCAGCAGCAGCAGCAGCACCACCACCAGCAGCACCAGCAGAATCAACAGAACCAGCATCATCTGGGTGAGTTGTACAGTTTTGACTCGATTCCGCCTTTGGCCCTCATGTACCGATACCCCCCGAGCCCCCGAACCGATTTTTCGACGCGCGCGACGCGCGCGAAAGGGAAAAACCGTCCGACAAACCGCCTCGGAATCTTTGGATATTATTTATACGAGTATCGCACGCGGGCGCGCAGAGCTCGCGCGGTATAATCAGCCGTTGTCACGCAACGTCGTGATTGACAGCTGGCGCTCGATTCATATGTACGTACGTGCAGTATGCCTACTTACGTAGGATGATTGGTGTATAGACAGCAGCTGGAAGTCAACGGTACCCGCTCGGCTGCCATTACGTAAAATCGGTTGTTGTTTTTTTCTTCTTTTTTTTTTTCCCCATCTCTGCCTTAACCGGAGAGTCGCGCGCTTGAAATTAGTTTGCCCCGAGTTAGACGGGGCCTCTGCACCTGTGCGCGCGGGCTCTTTCTTTTTCTCTCGCGTCTTCTTTCAAAGCGCGATGGGCAGGAGGATGTTGGGTTTAATGACAAAGTGCTGCAGCGAGCAGGTATTATTATAGGGAGAAAGAAAGAAAAAGAGAGATAACTGGTTTTGAAGAACAGGCCCTGAATAGTTGCACCTGTGCCGCTCGAAAGGGTTGAAGAGAGCGCGCGCGGCTCTTGGGGCGCTCGAACTTGCGCGCGGGTACAAATATATAAATACGATCGGACGATTCTTTAGAGCTCCTTCCCTGGGCTCTCGAGTGCATTCCTGAGGATCGTGAATCACTTTTTTTTTTTCTTTTTTTTTTTTTTTTTTTTTTTCTCCATGTCTGGGATTTTTCTTCTTCTCCATCCCACGATTCTGTGAAAAAATGACACGGTTTTGTTTTCGGTATCACGTAACTCCGAGTACAAAATTAATCCCCACTGTTGGACACGCAATACTCAAATTACATCGACGCGCCGCATTGAATAATCATAACAATAACAATCCCCTAAGTATAAGTAAAGCGCCTCGAAACTAGATTTCCGCGTGAAAAATTGCACTCGCGTATACCTACATAATTATACGGGGCGTACGTTACATAAATAGCATCATACTATAACGTACCGCGCGCGTAACTATATACAAGTATACTCCAGTGTATCGGCGCACTCCGGAGTATGAATCGCGCTCATACCAAAGCGAGCGCGCGCAACAATAAAATAAATTACAGCCGCGCGCGCGAGTCGGCCGACCGGAGGATAAATATTTAAATCTCGTAAATGTTATAAGGTCACGCGGGTGTATGTGCTTACCTGTGTGCGTGTACGCTCGTATCAAGCATGTACAAAAACGAACGATCGCGTACCATGGATAATATATAAAAATAGCGCCGGAGGACTCGCGCTTGAGATTTCGCGAGAATCAGAGGGGCACGCGTGTGCAGGAACTAAGGCCGCCGAAGAGAGGGCACCCGATGAAGCACCTAATGCTCCGAAAGAGAGGCGGGGAGAAGGAGTGATACCCAATTTCGGGAGCCCATCCGGCGCGAGCCTCGTCGTCCTCGTCGTCGTCGTTGTATATACGCAGTCGCAGGTGCTGGCACCTGACACACCACGATACACTCAGGCCGCACGCCGCAGGTGCCCCCATTGTAAATGTACATATAATACGTGTAATATACGTACGATTTTTCGCTCCTCGTTAGCGAACGTAAAATTATACTTACGGTATAACAAAGGTATGGTGGACGCCAAACTCGTGCGCGCCGCGAGTGTGACGCCCTTGACGGTACAGCAGAACCGCCGATCGGCCAAGGCAGCTCTCTCTCTCCTCCGCCTCCTTATTTTCCCTGCTCCTTATAACGCGGCGCTTATTCTCGAAGGAGCCGATATCTCCTCGCTCTTCTCGGTGATGGCGGGGTGCAATGATGCTGCAAGTATCGTGATAATCTGCCGTTGCGAGTAAATATCCTCTTCCTCCTCCTGCCGGCGATTTACAATCGGCCGCCGCGTTATTTATCGAGGCGACTGTCACGGACGCCGTGTTTTGATGCTGCGCTGGTTGCAGGCGCTGGCGTTCTACGGTGCATTAACGACGCATGACGCGCGCGGGGCGGGGGGGGGGGGTCCATTAGCCGAGTGTTTTTATGAATATTCCGTTTATACCATGTACACGATGTACCCGGCAAGGTCCGCTCGTCAATTATTATTGTTGTTGTTGTTGTTGTTGTTGTTGTTGTTGTTATTGTTTCCAAGTGTTCTATTCCGCGTGCATAAATAAGTTGTATACGCACTTTATCGTCGAATCACCGTCGTCATCTCGCGAGTTGACATAAGAGCAAGAGGCGGTGCTGATGATTATCGATTCGCGTCCCCTCGATTAAATTCGCCTTCTGTGCCGTTTCTTGCATCAGTGAGCGTAACGGTAAACATGTAATGTCTTTCATATACATATACTTGCGTGTACACGCGTGAGCAATAAGCGCGACGCCCAAGTCTCGTGCACTGCCTTGGCAGGTATCGTTATTCTTCGTTTTGTTACTATACTTAATATGTTACTGCGTCGTGAATATATATTCATGCATGCGCCGTTAAGTAATTATGTTGGTTACGTTGTAAGAGCTTGGAAGATTTGAACGATTAGCATTTTTTGCTATCAGTACGCCTTTGGCCCGTTGACCGATGAAAAAGAAATGAAGCAATTGGATGTACTCTGTAGGGGTTGAACAAAAAATGAATGGTTATACTGCACCGACTACACCAAGAGCGGGAAAGATAGACCGGATTAAAGAGGCAGCCGCACGGTTGGCATTCCTGTGGGAATTTCGAGAATAAACCTCCCCATGCCTATACCCGATGATATTGGAAGAGAGCGATGAAAAGAGATTTTTGTGATTCCCGCATGCAGGTATATAATATATGTATATACTTATAATACGCGCATCAGCAGACCTTCGAATATTATGTTCTCACACTCTCGGGTTTTCGTAGCTCGCCCCCATATCTATACACATAATATAGGGGCCCATATATATATACTATATACAAGTACCAGCCACAGCGTGCAACGGTAAAGTGAGTAGGTGTTCCTCCCCGACGCGAGGGAGAAAGACGAAGCGCTGCAGCCCCGTCTATACCCAAACTGGTTTAGAAAAAAAAAAAAAACTCTTCTTTTCTCCCTCTCTCTCTCTCTCTCTCTCTCTCTCTGTCCTTCAGGGCTCGGCGCATTAATCGACGCGCACTGCGGCCGACCACAGCCGCCCCTTTCCGCTGCTGCTGCTGCTGCTGCCCGCCCTCTACTGCTCTATACGTGTATACCGATCGCATTGTGCTCGTCGACGATAAAAAAAAAAAAAGAAAAAGAAGGAAAGATTCGGCTGGGATTTTTGTAGGAGCGGGGGAGAGAGCGAGGGGCCTTTCAGAAAAATAAATACCACGGCCGATAGCGAACGGAACACGGGGGCTATCTTCCTTTTTTCTTCCTTCTATTCTACTCGGGTCCTCCACTTCTACTTTTTTTTCTTCGTGCGCCTTTAAAGGGGGCCTCGCCCTACTCTCTTGACCCGAGTTTTCTTGCGTGCGTAGGGTGCATGTTTTGTGTGTCGTAGCTGTAAGGGGTGGGTTGTCATTCGGCTCGGAAAATGATTGTGTTTGCGAACAGTCGCCGGGTTTAGTCGGTTGTTGTGTTTTTTTTTTTTTTTTTTTTATAGACAAGCCTCGCGTTCGATTCTTCGTAAAATGCCAAGGTTTATTTTGTTTTATTACTGTACCCAATAACGTTCGTATAATACGATATAACGTGCGCTCGAACGGTGATTTCAATGCCTCGCGTCGAAACGAAGGTGAGCTCGCTCCCCCCACTTTGACTTTATGGACATCCATTGGGAATTATTCAAAATAAGGAACAATCGAAAAATCGGCGCAAAGTTGGCCAGTCGATCGAACGAAGAATTCGATCGACTTTTTTTTGTTTCTCACCTCGCGGTCTGTCTTGATGCTGCTGCCCAACGACATGACAACGGCGCATTTCAAACGGTGCATACCGTAAACCGCATATCCTATAATGCTATATATTATTGTGCATGCATAGTATCATGTACCCACCCTAATGTACAAAAACAGACAGTACGTGCATACCTATACGACATCCACACAAAACCCGACCTGCGCAACACAATGGACACGACGCCGACGACGTCGACGCGATAACAGCCGCACGAACGCGTTCGCTTTTTACGCGATCTCGGAGCTAGATCTCTCTTGTTATTTCTTTCATTTCAGGACCGTGAAAAAAAAGAAAAAAACGAAAAACAAGGCCAGCCACACGCATAATAGATACGTGTATACATGCCATGAACACAAAAAAGAGCCGCTAACGCCACACGTATGTACAATACGTGTATAATATACGAGCTGCACCGAAACGGAATAGCCGCACCGCGCGATACGCACCTGTAGCTGCGTTATAGCTCCTAAAACCGAGCTGATGCGCAGGTATATACGAGTGCGTATATAATACTTACCCACGTAAAGCGGCATTCTACACATTTAACGGCGTTGCAAAGGGGTGCATACATATATACATGGTGTACCATCGCTTAAAATACCCGTGCGTACATACATGTATTATAATATACGACGGTGTAATATGCGCGCAAACTTTACGCTACTGCGCGCACTAAAGTGCGTATATCGATACAATGCCCCGTATATATATATCATACATACTAAAATGGAGAGGTGAGCCTCTACCACCACCATTACTCATCCCACCGCTATGTGTATATAGGGTACACCCTGCATAATACAGTCCGCAGGTGCCTATCAGGGTGCGCGCTCATCGAGACGAATTACAATGAGCGCGACGCCGTCTGATGCCCCCCCCCCCCTCTCTCTCTCTTTCTCTCTCTGCGTATAAAAATGTATATATGTATGCACCCCTTTGCAACGCCGTTAAAT
>JAPYYV010017143.1:0-10569 GCA_030522625.1 Copidosoma aretas | reverse complement strand
CGCTCGCGGCAGTTGCGCTCCTCCGAATAAGAGGCGAATATAAGTCGATTAGGTACGGACAGCGCGAGAGCAAAGCACCTGTGTGTGTACGCCGGCGCTGATGCGCGAGCCCCGGTGGGCTCTCGGGATGGAGATTCGCACGCGCGCGGGCTCGGCTAATTTATTCGGGGCTGCTGCTGCTGCTGCACGCGCGGAGCAAACAAGAAGAGACGGGAGCTCTCTCTCGGGATGGAATATTGATCGGCGCCTCTGCCTTCCTTGTCCGTTTTTTTTTTTTTTCTCTCCTTCCATGGGAATTGAAGAGCTCGATCATTCTGTTATCTTTTGCCGCGGTGAGCGACTTTCGGGGGGATTTTGTCGCTCGTTTGGGCGATTTTTATCCCTACCGGCGGTACGCTCATGGGGTTTGAGATCTGTATGCGGTGAAATTAATCAATCAACCGCGCTGGCATAACGCTGGTGAGCTTTGCACTCGATCGTAAACATTGATTTTCAGACATCGTTTTAATTTAATTCAAAGGAAGCTAAAAATTAACTGAGAACTCGCGTATGATTCGTATCTGATTGGTTTATGAAATTTTTATTCGGGATCCCGGAAAATCCAAGCTTGATGTGAGAATTTCGTGATTGATTTTTTGAAAATGATTATCGAGAGTGAAAATATTGTTGATGGAAAAGAATTTATTTTCAGTTGGGTTAAATTACATTTTTGAATGGGAAAAATACGCGAAAGCGAGTGGAAAAACCGTTTGAGGCGCGTACTACTTTGGCGCGGGCTCGCGGTTATGAAACGGGATGCATGCAGGTAATTAAAATTGATCCCACGAAAATACGAAACATCAATATAAAATCCCATTTCAGGTATACGATGTTACGATGTTTAATTAAAACGTTCTTTTTTACCTGTTATGAACTTCACTTATCGGCAGCGGCCGCAGATACCTGCAGATATCAAAGAAATTATTTTCAATATGACCCGTGTTTACTCGCAAGCCCGCTTTGATCTATAAAGTGCATGTATACGTACAACATCAACATTTTAATTAAAATAACTCCCGATAACCTCGGCTCTTTGGGCTCCCATTTTATGTACCGCCGATGGTATATACCTACGCCGATTCGCGAGTTATTTTCCGAAAAAAATCTTTATCCTCACCTCCAACGTTAAATTTACGTTTCTTATCCGAGAGGCTAATAATTGTTTCGGGCCGTAACGGTACGGTGTTAATCCGCGTGCACTTATGGAGATTTAAATTTTTCAATCACATAAATATTACGCGTCGAGGCATGAATCATTCACGGTTATGTAAGCTTCCGCGGCTCATTCGCAAATAATAATTTTTCAAAGGGATCGAGGCGGAAAAATTTCCTAAACACCGCAGTGGCGATTTCCATGTGCGATGAATGTATACAAGTACACGGTGCGAAAACCGGTTGGCTCATCACCGGCCGGGGCCCTCCCAGCTGCAGCAGCTAAGTTGAAGAGAAATTGCTCGGGCTTAGAGGAGATATCGTGCATACTTTTCTGCCATTATGCTAAGGTCCGTCGCGTAAGTTTGCATATCATATTTATTCGACTCCCCTAACGGCTGAGCGATCGCGTGTAATCGATAGTCGATACGAAATTAAAGAAAAGTAGTCGGAAAATTTTTCACAAGTGGGTGTACTTATACGATGGCTCGTGATTAATGGGGCTTCCTATATAAATATTGGAAATGCGTAGGGCAAAACTTGTTTTTAAGTTTAGTATGGCAAAAGTTTTGCCAAACTTTTCCAATGCAACATTCCCAAACATCTTGAAGAAAACTAAGGGCCTGCAGCTTTGAATAACTCTTGCCCACCTTAAAATAAACTTTGGCCAAACATGGAGCACAGAGTTCTTTTGCGTCTCTAAAAAAAGTTTGTCGCGGAAGCACCTCATTACAGGAATCACAGTAAAACTATCTAATAAACGCTTAAACCTTTTCTTTTTTTATAACATTGTTCATTTCAAACTGCAGTTCTTAGAAATCTTTGTTCAAATAAATTAATTAAAATTCTGAGGATTAGAAACAAATTTGGAATTGATAAATGTGGCAAAAGTTACTTTTTGTAGTTTTTGAAAAACGGATCGAAATTTCATCAATTCTGAAAGCGTCCAGGACCTACACTGAAAAACATTCGGTGCAGTCGCTGTGCGTATTCCACCCCGTCCCGATCAGAGCCCCCTTTGCCGATGACCGACCCAGAGCGCGGGCCGAGAAGCCAGAAAAAGCAAAACGAAATCCGATCGCGGAACTCGGCGACCCCGTAAAACCATCTCCCCCGGATCTCCCATAAAAATTCCCCGGCGCGCGGGATAAGAGACCGGGAAAGTGTAGAAGTGCAGGAGGAGGAGGAGAAGAGCGGGAGTTTATGTAAAAGCCCCGGAATCCGGGCCACTTGTTACGTTAGTTATTGGCGGGCCTCGCGGGAATCGGCGGGAGTGGGAGAGAGAGACTACTAATCGATGTCACGTACTTTGCGGTAATTCGCATCGCAGCCCTCCTCCTCCTCCTCCTTTAGCTTCTTCCGTCGGTAATGCGCATTGAATGTTCGCGTGCGGCCGTTCGTACGGGTAGGAGCGCAAAAATACGCATTCCGCGAAGGAGCGAGAGCCAAGCGCATTGCAAATCAAGGAGCAGCGGCGGCGGTGGCTGCAGACCGGCGGGACTAGAAGAGTTGAATGCACAATGGGAAGAGGAGGCCGCTCATTTCCAAGTACTTTAAATGCTTGAATTACGCGGCGCTCTTAACCCTGGAGGTACCTGCAGCAGCAGCAGCTTGTAAGTAGGTATCACGACGACGAGCCGCGGCTATATATATGTATATGATACAGTATAGAGAACCGAGGGGACGAATTCCTATATTGCTATTACCGCGGCTGACCGAGGGCCGCGGAGACAGTCCGGCCATTGCAGGGGTTCACAGCCTCTCTTTTGTGTACTGTACGTATTATATTATTATACGTATATCGCATTATACTTGCGCCAGTGCTGCTGCTGCTGCTGCTGCTGCTTTACACGCACAAAGGCGCATTGTAGTCTCTCGGGAGCCCGGACAGTAGGCGATAAAGTAATTAATTACAAATCTCGGCTGCAGCCCGTAGCCGTTCTTTTTCTCACAGAGCTGGGGCGGATTTTTCGCGGCTATTAATCCTCGCGTGCGCCGGGACATGTATTATATATGCGCGCCGCGTGTATTATGCGCGCGCGCGAGCAATCTCTCTCCGCTCTCGTGCTGAGCTATGCCGTTTTTTTATTTTTTCGCGTTATTTGTTTTGCTCTTTCGAGAAACGACGATGGATTATTTATGCGTCGCGAGAGGTGAAAATGAATGCAGAGTTTAAGGCGCGAGGAATGGGGCCGTTGCGTATTACGTACACTTGTGTGCGCAGCAATACGTCATTGTGTCATTGTTGTTGTTGTTTGGATCGTTTATTGTTTATTGTTGGTCCACGGATGATTTGTTCGCCACGATTCTTCGTGATTCATTTTGGATTTTCTCCGAAGGAGAAATTAAAATTCTTCTGAACGAAACGAGAGGGTCTGTCGAAGAGCGCACGTGAGTTCTCATTGCGGAGCTCGTCGATAACATATTTTGATGCTCCCACGGGAAAAAGAAAAAACGTAAAGGGCAAAATTCGAAGAGATCCGAAGCACCCGCTTCGAAATTAAATCGGGGAGGAAAAAAGAAAGAGAGGAACGCGGTAATTGCGCGTAAGCACACCGACTCTTCCCGAAACCCGCGGACAAGAGAGCGAGGATACGGGGCAAGCTCCCGCGCGGTTTTTTTCAAAAACGGCTCGCCCGAAAATCCATCGACCGCTGACAGGCAAATAAGTACCCCAATAAACCCGGGCCGGCGCTCCCGAACCGCACGCGAGTAATTTCCCGCGTGCACAGTATAGTACAGGATATCGAGGACTCGCCTCGCGTGCGGCCGCGCTCCGCGTGGACGTTTTTCTCCCGAGCGTACTTGCTCGAGGGGCCCATGCGCGCTCGTCGTCCCGCTCTATTTGTCCCCTCTCGCTCGCATCGACTCCCGCTTCTCGTGCGGATAAACATTTCCGAGTCGCAGCGCGGGGCGAAATTTCGGGGCTCCGCCGTTTCCCCAGACTCCGGGGAACGTCGACAAGTTGAGTCCGGCCCGCGGATTCGGAGACGAGGGTCGAGCGGGGGAGTTCCGTACCCTCTCGAGTGCATCGAAATTTCCGCGTTCATTGAAGAACCATCCAGGCCGGAGGAGGGCGCGTGTGAAGCAAAGGCTGTCCCGGGGCATCAAAAATACGAAGAGGACCGCGGGGCGATAGCATCGCCGGGGGGACCTCGTCGTCAGCCCGGCGATGACTTACGAGATGTCTCTGTCGATTAGAGCGGCCGAGGTGAATTGTATTTCTTCCGAGTCACCGTCTCGACCGCGCTTGACCTTAAACATTTTGCCGGAAAAAAAAAAAACACCCCCCTGCTCGAGTGCGTGTTTTCGATGGTGTGCGAAAAACCCAACCGTTGGCTGTTTTGAAACGGAAAAAACACACCGGGGACGCGCGCGCAGCGACGCAGTTTTTGTTCCATCCATCCGTTGGTTCATTCGTTTCTTTTCTCTTTTTTAAAACTTTTAATCATATTTATTATTTTTTCGGCGGCGGCCCTGACTCGTGTTACTGCCAAAATATACTGGAGCCGGCCAGGAGTCCTTGGTCGAAATTAAACTTAAAATTGAAGTGCGCATAATCGGGGAGCAAGAGCTGCAAAGCCCGAAATGATGATCGCGCGTGAACCGCGGGTATATGTATGCATACAAAAATATACCGTGACACGCGGCGGGTACGATGGGAATTTCAATTGAACCGAGGCAGCCGAACTTTTTGAATTCCCACGACATTGTTGCCGGACTCGGTGGTCGTGCACACGCGCGAGCAGCGTGTCTCTTTTCCCTCCATCAAGGTACAGCGGGCCGCTAGCAGTAGCTGCAGCACTTCCGTACATACTAAAGATCCCTTGGCTCCTCGGGGTAATTTTTCTTCACGTCGCCGCGGAAGATATATCGCGACGCGCTGTTGCTGCTGCTGCTGCTGCTGCTGTGGGTACGCATTCAAATTTTGCAAATAATCACCGTAACTCACCGCGAAAGGAGAGACGCTGCTGTCCGCGCCTCCCTCGAATGATATGGAAAGATCCCCGCGCCTGGAATTCACAGTGGCGTCACGCGCGCGTGTCCAGCAGCCGCGGGGTTTATTTCTTTCGTTTGTAAGTAATAGATTTTCGTAAAAACGCGATCGTTTGCGCGTGGGTTTAAGATCGAGCAGCGCGGCCCGTGGGTTTAGCTGCTAATTTTGCCGTGAATTTATGTACACACTCGTATAATGGGTTACAATTTGCGCGATCTTCAAGTACTCTGCGCTCCGTATACACCCTACGCACACAGCGTACACTTATTTCGCGAACAATCTGATTATGCGAAATTTCACAAATAAACATCAGGCCAGAGCCATAAATATAATCGAAGAGGGGAAGGAGAGGAATAAACCCGCGAGCAGCCAGCGACGCAGGTGCATCATCTTCTTCTTCGGTCGTAAAAGCACGTCCGCCGTACATAGCACGCGCGCACACGTGCCTCGCTGAAAATTATCGCGAGCATAATTTTTCTCTCCCTCTCTTGTGCCACAAACGGCCAGGGACAGCTGAGAATTCGAAATTAACAATACCTTTTTATTTTTTTCTTCTCCTCGCGTATACATACATATGCATCGACATACCCGTTCTCTCGGATAATTGAATCAAACGGAGCTGCACTAGGGATACAGTATGCAGCCTATAGGTATAACAATGCACGCGCTCAATTCGAAGTCCCAATAATCGAAGGAGCATACCGTGCGCGGTGATGATTTTTTTTTCATTTCGTGCAGTTTATGCGCCATCGGGCAATAATGTTCGCGGGAGATTGCGGAGGGACGCCCCTTGCCTGTTCTCCCCTTCGATCCTTATCGATACCTCTCCCTCCCCACGCTCTCCGCCGCTCTTTCGTACACATACGCATTATACGCGCGCCGAGAGAGCGAGAGAACTATCCTGTTTCTATTATTGCTTCTGCAGCTGCTGCCGGCGAGCGCGCTGCCTCCCATCCTTTGGCTTTCGCCCGATGCATCTCTGTGTACCATGCACGATAAATAATATGTATATGCGTGCGGAGGAGGGCGGAATCTTTTTTCGAAAATTAGTTGTTTGCCCGGGAAACATTGGTTGCCGGTCCGCGCGCGCGCGTCGTACAGACACACACGCACACTCTGATGCAGCTTTCGGCTCCTCTTTCCGACCGTTTTTTGTTTGCTCTGTATATACTTGCGCGGTCCTCCGCGCTTTCCTTTGGATTTTCGCAGGGATGCATTGGGTAAATACATGGTAATGCACGGGCAGACGGAGTTTGTGTGTGTGTGTTTAGGCCGATTTTGAATTTTATTTTCCCAGGGACGGAGGGAGCAGAGGAACGATGGGAGTAAACATGCGGAGGGGCAGCGGTTCGTGATGGAGGTATAACGACTTGTGTGTGTGTGTGTGCTTTGAAGACCGATGTGCCTCCCAACAAATTGTGTACAAATTTTCGCTACTGTTTCTCTTCTTCTTTCTTTCCTTTCTGCTCGGTTTTTGCCCCGTGGAATCGAATGCGGTGCACAAACGCTCGTGAAATAAAAAACTGTTTTGTAACAAAAATAAGTCGAATACTTTTCGTTGACAAGGAGGGCATTTTCGTACATCATACCTGCTGCGTGAAAAGCAAACGCGAGTAATCAACGAAAATTGTGCGCACCAGCAGGGGGTATACTATAAGCTGCTTTCAGAGTAAATGTTTATCCAAATGTTAATCCAGCGACTACTAATTGACATCTCGCGTAAACCACTCGTTTACGCGACTCAGTTTATTCGAGAGATTTATTTCATATCCATGCACCAGTTTAAAATACTAAAAAAATCCACCGACTTGTTTCGAACAAAAATTAATTACCGGAAAATGTGAATAAATAAAATAATGATGAATTTAATTAAATATTTTTTTTTCTTTACGTTCTGCAAGTCCTTGATTTTGACGGACAAACCAGATGGTCTTATTAATTTGACGTTAGAAAAAATTCATAAGAAAAATATGTCGTAATAAGTGCGCACTGGACTTTTTGTCCCCATGACTTAAATATTTAAAAGTTAATTAAATATCCACTGACAAAATTATTAAAATATGAGCACTATAATTGGTAATACAGCTCAAAAACGATGTAATTGGAGCTCCCTTACATAGAAATACGTAATACAGAATTAATATGAAATACTGGGACGCGGTTCATGGCAATGATCAAATTTATGATTTCGACCTCCCTAAATTTTCGCCGCATTTAAAATTTCAAAATAGATTAAATCATCAGAATTATTTGGTACTCCGAATACGATTGCAAAACGAAATACCCATGATTTTTAATAGAAAAAAACAACAACTTTTTTCCACGCAAAATCCACATTCTATGGTCACCCACAAAAAAGATGCGACATTTAACGCCAAACATCGAGGCCGTAATGTTGTCGGCCCAGCGACCCGTATTTGTAAACGCGCCACTGCAAATCAATTTAAAATGTCTCCCCGTTTCCCCCACCTCTTCCAAAAGAAAAAAAAAAGAAAAAAAGAAAAGGGAGGATCAAAGGCAGCAATGGCGTTCAATGTCCACATATATGTACATACCATCCCTCCGCTCGCTCTGAGTACAAACATACGGGTAGCCCCCATATTGTCGTTCTCGAAATACCTGTATGTGGCACTGCATCGCTACCGAATTTCCGCCACGCATGTGTATACTGAGAGAGAGAGAAAGAAAAAAAAAATATTCAACGCAGAGAAAGAGGGAGGGAACCCGCCACCAATTTTCGAAAAGCCAACAGCACAACCCCACATACGGGGATTGGCTGTGCGTAACGAGCGACAGCTGATGCGCCTCCGCCAATGGCGAGCAGCCATCCAGCCCTGCAACGCGGTGTGTACTTACTCAATACTAACTTACACACCCTCAGACTGCAGATACGTGCAAGGAGAGAACAAGACAGAGAGAAACCGGTGGGGACTGAACCTATTAATATTTGGCGATCCGGAGGGGTAAAATGAAACCAACAATAACATAATAGCGCTTTTTCCCCCTTCTCTGTACTACATGCGGCATAACACACGCACACACCACCTGCACTGCACTGCACCACGGTACTTATAAAGTATGCTGCTGCAGGGTGTCAAATATCCCCGAGCTTTAGCGCTCGGCCGGCCTTTTTTTTTTTTTGCACGATAAGTATGCAGACAGCGCGGGTATACATGGTAGATGATAAAATACAATGCATACCTATACACGTGTAATCACTTACGTACCAACTGCAACACAGGTATGATAATAATAATAATACATCGGAGGAAGAAAGAGTCCCGAAGATATTGTATACCCGTACGTATTATACGAATTACCTGTATACATATGAATACACCTTATATAATATTACGCGCGTGTAAAACGTATATGGATATTGTTTTTTGCCGCGCCGTTTCGTCTGTTACCGATGTTGTTCCCGAAACAAGGATGCGGTATACTTACTCGAGGAAGTCGAAACGCACACCTCTGCGGTGTGTATTGTATATACACATACTGTGCACGGCAGCGGAGGACTCTGGAAAAAAAAAAAAAAAAAAAAAACGAAAAAAAAAAAAAAAAAAAAAAAAAAAAAAAAAACGAAAGAAGTAGGTAGGTAGGAAGGGACCTATATACACGGTAGGAAGAAAAGGGTTCGAGAGAGGAGGAGGAAGAGATCGGGAAGAGTGATACCTGGTGCGCGATGAGATAGCCATCGGCTCTCCCGACTATACTCCTCCAGCCGCCCCGGAGTCCTGTATATGTATACCTACAACCGTACGAGAGTGCAGGCAGGCAGGCAGGCTCCGATCCCTTTGTTTCCCCTCTCTCGCGTTATTCGGCGGTCCCTTCCTCGTTCGCCCGATGTACTCTTTTCTCTTTTCAACCCGCGGTGTACACCTATCGACTCTCCGCCTCCCGAACGTCGAAGTGAGCTCGCAGCAGCTGACTGACAAACAGCCGCGTTGTATGCAACAGGTATCCCCGTGTTTATGAGCCTTGGTGCGCAGGTATTACATTATAATCCACCGGCGGAGGTCGATTTTTATCACCCGATGCCTCCTGCTCTCGATTTTCCCTTGCAAATTTCGCTACCCGTCGATCGACGGTGCGCGGCGCGGGAACGGATTTACAGTTTTACGGGGAAACGGCCTGCGAGATCCCTCCCCCCCTTTCGCGTTCCAGAGCCGCGGCTAACGTGCAAATCGATCGTAACCGGGCAAACGATCGGCTCCTTTCTTTCGCGGGCTCAGATACGGGGGATGATAACTACTCTCCCAAGCTCTCTCTCTCTCTCTCTTTCGCCTGTGCGGTGGACTGCGCATGGGAAAGGAGGAAAGAAACGAGAGTCCCGATCCGTCGGCCTGAATTATTTAAAACGCGGCCGCCCGTGCGGTCGTTGCGCCCCGATTTCGAGTCGGCGAGTGGGAATCGACGTGTCCGGATGCAGGTCCGATCACCCCTTCCGCCCTTTGGTTCCAACACCCATCGCAACCCACTTTCCGTATAATATCCTCCCGATTATTCGTCACCGGCTCTGCAGGTCGCTAAATCCAGCCTGGAGGACGCGCAGGAAAAAAAGTACGAGTAAACAACTCGGCGGGTCGCGCTCGAAAGTTTCGCGGCTACTACCGGCCGGGGCTTTTGACCCGATAAAAGAAGGGGGGGGGGGGGGGGGAAGCGGGATGATTAACATTATTATTATTATCATTTTCGCAAAGTTCGCGTAATACGGTCGGGGGAAGCTGCGCCAGCGGCTATCTATCTGTCTGAATATGCACGAGCTAGGCGGTGAGGGGACAATAGTGGGCCGCTGACGCTGATGTGCTCCGCCGGGGGGAGAAAGGGCCCGGGCGAGGAGGAAAAGAAGGGAGGGCGGGGAGGAAATGCAATTATTCAAATTTCCCCTTTGCCGGGCCGGAGCGTGAAAGCCTTTGTCTTTTCCGGCGGAGGATGGCGACCCACTTATTTTTCATCGGACGGCCGAGGGGGAGGACAGGGCGCGTGTATACAGGTATAGGATGGGCCCCAGCACCGCTGCTACTTCCGCGGCTGTATCGAAAAGCTAGGCGGCCCGGCGTAATTGGAACGGAAATGGGGATTCGCGCTATCCGCGCTGGCCGTTGTACCGCAAGCTCTGACGGCTGCTCGGGTAGATTAACCGCCTGTTTTGTGGATTGCGAGAGTGTACTTGGAAGCACTTGGCGATAACTTCCGCGAGTTGTGCGAGAGCGAATTTCTTTGATCTATTTGACAATGAGATCCCGAAAAATGAATATAAGTGGATGCAGCATGTTCTTGCATGTATCTTCGTGCAAATCTCGCCGCGTATTCGTATACACCGATTTTAACCGCAGCTACTTTATCAGGCACACCTTTGAACATCACCGTATCCTGAA
>JAPYYV010017142.1:0-16386 GCA_030522625.1 Copidosoma aretas | reverse complement strand
CCTTACAGCTTCATGCATTTTTTGTATAGCCCACCGCACTTCTACATCCTTCCAAGAGTAGCTACATTCTTTCAACAGATGTCTAAACGACGCACAATAGCCCCCGCCCCCTGAAAGCCCCCTCCCCGTTCCTCATCTATCCAAGAGAAAGCCGAAGTCTTCCGAGAGTAGGCGAAGCCCTATACCCTCCGGCCCCACATTTCTAAATCAATCCGGAAAAGCCCGAGTTTTCTGGAGTGCTGCTTTAGCCCTTCCCTCACGACGCACAACGGCACCCGTACAATAATTAATCTTAGGGAGAAAAGTCAACGTGCTTCTACGAGACGAAAAAGCCTCTACAGCACCTTAAGAAACTTTGAGCTTTAATTGACGAAAATTATAAATAATTGGTTTATTAAGTTACAAATTCAGTTAATTTAAGAAATGAGAGAAATATCGATATATTTAGTGGTATATCTGAAATAAAATAATTATTATTCTATTCAAATAAGAATGTTTGTAAATATAAATAGCGAAATATTCAATAATTTATTTTCAATTTGGCTAGTTAATAAGTCCCTACCACATCGCCCACAGCTTCTATATAAAATAAGGGTAAATTAACTTTGTTTCTGTTACTTAAAAATATTCTTTTCAATAGAATGAAGAAAATTTATTGTGTAGTGAATTTCCGCAGCATATTTACGATATTGCTGCAGCTCGCTAGATCGTTCTTTGATTTTTGAAAAATTAAATAATATAATCAATGAATAAGAATAATTATATTACATGATCATGCCTCCTCACGCCTTCCAAAGCCCTACCTTTCTCTAAGGCTCTACATCCCCTAAAAGCATATATAAAAAAAAATTTTTTATCGTAGTATGGCTCTTCAAGAGCCCCAACCCCCCTAAATTTCTCTTCTTCCTCCTCCCAAGTCCGCGCCCCATTCACACATTTTACTTTTCTAAGTGTATTATTTAACAGTGTTTCTACGCTTCCTGACGTAAAAAAGCGTAAGTGTGGTTTCAAACAGTATTTTTACTTATTGATTGGTCTTGAAGATAAAGAAATTATGAATATATCCATAAAATTTAAGACTATCAAAAATTACGAAATGAAGAAGTATTAGTGCAGAAAGAATAATATGAATGAAATATTTCTAGATGAATAAAAGCGGTTTAGATCACAAGTAATTAAAACTTAACGCCCACAGCCTGCTCGCAACTCAAAAAAATGAAAAATTATAATCATTTAATTCTTTTAATTTGGATTTCTGGTACTTCCTTGTACATATATATCGCCCAAAAAATTTTTACAGTACCTTTGAGGTATTGCTTTGGCGCGGCGTAGAGTGTGCTAAAAGGTTGTAATTTTTGACAAACATCGTGCTTTAACTTAATTTTAAAGATAAATTGATGATTTAAAGTGCAATAAGTTATTTGAATCACTTGTCAACTTATGTACTACCGATAATTTGAAAAAAATGAAGGTAAAGTAATGTCTTTAGAGCTTTAAAATTGATGTATCACAAAAAACGGTCTGCATGATCCCACTTATGACAAAAATTTCAGTGTCTGAAGCATGATCGGACTTTTTTTCATGGTTTTCGGGATCGCTGATCACAAATTCAAGGTTACATCTGTAATGAATTGATTTTTCATGATGACAAAGTATGTGATGTTAATGTAGACATTAAAGAAACTTCTGAAAAAAAAAAAATGTTGTAAATGATGCGGAGAGTGATCGAGATGTTGTAATAGACGCATATGTTAGGAAAATCGAAAAATTCTAAAAAATTAAGGAAAAATTTAGACCAAGTAATTGAAGTTAACACAGTATTTTTTTTTGCCACAAATGTACATTATTCACGGAAAATTTATCTTTTTTATATTTTTTAAAGATGACTGTTTAATAATTTTAACTTCTGCATTAATGTGTCATATTTACAGTACTTACGAATGTTGGTTTTTTATAAGTGATTCAGATACTTAGCATGTACGTGTTGTTGTGTATATACAAAAAATATCGACGTACACCTTTACAAGGTTCTTCCGAAAATCATATGTATAGTGCATGATTTGTAATTTCGAAAGGTTGAATATAATGTCAAAATTCAGTTTGGAAAAAAATGGTCAATGAATCACTGAAAAAAAATACTAGTGGCAATTTCTGTTCATGTCGCTGCTTTTTAAAATATCCTCTTAAGTACAGTATTCATTTATTGACTTATTTTATTAAATACATATCGACGCTCGAAACAATGAAAAGCTTAGGACGGTACTTTACAAAGCTTGAGTAAATGGCAACGGCCAGTTCTGTGCTGTTCTTCGTTTGGGGCGTCGATATATGCATACTCTGCCTATGAAGGTGACCAATTTAAAGATATCAGATTGATTTTTACTTGACTGTAGCATTTTCCAATCGTGGCGTGATTATATAAAAGGATTAATCAGATTATTTTTAATGGATTGATTAGAAAATAGTATTTTGAAAAAAGAAAACATGTTAATTGGAATTCATGGATTATTTAAAATTTAAGATTATTGTCCACTTTTTTATCATTTATGTCTTCTTCGTTCTCTTGCTCATTCTCAACTCCTCTTACGAAACTTTCAACATGTTGCTTTAAAGTGTCAAAACTATCGAAAACAGCTGCATCATCGATTATAGTCGAGTGCACAGGTTCTACATTACTACAAGCTTCTCCTTGACATGAGTAACACAAGTTAGAGCAAAGTAACACACGTTTTCTGCTGCTGCAAGAATTAGACTTGCTCCCGCTCACACATCAGCATGAAATCTTTTTAAGAAAATCTGCTGGGAGTAGGGTTTCATTCAAGTAAATTGGAATCAACCCGTTGTCTGTCATTTCCACTCCCAATTTAAAGGATTTATTTTAATTCCGAGCCACTTTTGCACTTGCAAGTAAACCCGGAGGCAATGCTGTCCAGCTGCTCCCTCCGTCGGTGGTAGACAATGCAGTTGAAGGGACGATGTATTCACCGATTTAGAAAAACTAAAGTATCGCAGCTCGTTAAGTGTGTGCGGAACATTTGAACCACCGTAAAATCTCGCTATAATTTGAATTCCGTTCTCGATAATTTTTGCGGAAGGCGCTGAAGGGTCGTAAAAAACAGCTGCAAGCTCTCGCGCGTTCTCATCTTGCAACATCAATTTAATAATTTTGGTTTTTCCCTGTTTGAAAAAGGCCGACGTGGTGTCACACCCTCTAAAGGCATGCGCGAAGAGGCTTAAATGCTTTATCTCCGGATATTTAAATGAAGTTGAAGCGTGTACTTGTTTTGATTGCTGTTTCCCCGATTTCAATAGAAAAACACGACTATGCAGGACTCTTTGACATAGCATGGCTAGTAAATCGGTGTCCTCCCCGACTATAACTGTATTTTCATGGCTAGCACTAACAAGTAATGCTGTACTAATTATCAACTCGTCGGCGTCATATTCAGCTACGTGTGTTGTAATACTATATTTTTCAATCTCTTCGCATAACATCTTTATAAGTTTGGCTTTATTCTTTTTATTTGCAAGAAATTATTCACGCGAAAACATGTTTCGGTATGCCGATCGAATTGCACTTCACGACTGAAATTTTTCAATTGTCGGCTCATGTTCTCCATCGTTTTAATATTAGTGCTCGAGTGATCGTCATTCCCATCAAATACAATGAACATATTGCCGTTATAGTGATTTCGTACGTACGTAACGTACTTATTGTAAATAGTCCCGATCGATTCTTTCATGGCCCAAATTACTCGGTGCAACAGCCAGCCACCATCTAGCACGTAGGCCACATCGTCCGTTGGCATCGAATTCTCGTTGAAGTAATCGTACAAAATCGATTTTTTTGTTTTCCGCATGCCCGCTTCATCGAAAATTGATAATGGAATCGCTGACAATTCGTACCTTAAGTACTCCTTCATATCCGATTTCGACTCAATATTTAAGGTAATCCGTTGGAATATTAGTGTCGGATCTATGACTTCAAGACGATCATCAACTGTAATAGCCGATGTTACGGTCTTTAACGACAATACTTTGGACTCCCGCTCAAACTTGACATCACGATAATTATTGCCAATAACTTTTCCCATAGGTTTCACTCTAACTTCCAGGGCCTTGTGGCAGTTGATTTTTGAATCGACAATGATTCCGCTGGAAATGGACATCTAATTTTGCGTAATTGGAAACGGATCGTGAATCGTGAAAAAATCTGTTATTAAACGCAAATCCGCCTGATCACGATTCATTTGAGTACTGCTGCGATTAGCATGTTGCGGTGAATTCTCGTACGTCACACCGCAAAATTGCTCCATTTCTTCGCAAACTTCGATCGTAACGATCATCGAGAGGATCCACTTACATACTGCTGCGTCAGTTGAGCGAATTGCATGGGTGAGTCCTCCTCCAGCGTGCAGAGAACGCATCAGGTATTGCTCGATGATCATATCTGTTGAAACGCCCGATCTGAACTTATCTTCCTTTCGCACAGTAAAATGCCCTAACTCCGTGAATTTGTAGTGTTCAAATGGATCCATTCTGCTCTGTAAACCCATCATCTCCTGCAAGTACAGATGTGCTGATTTAGCATGAAGAGTATGACCGGTGGCATGAAAATACGGAATCATGCGTTGCATGCTGTTTATGTCCATACGCCAGTTTCCGGTTCTTTCAGCTTGTATGAACTGTTTTAAAATCGTGACTAAATTGAAATATAAGATCCATAATTCTGCCGTCGGTCCGTTTTTTTTAAAGCTTCAAGTTCACTTGAGAAGGTGTTTTTAGTATCGATAGAGTCCGGTGATAATAACATCCTTTGAAAATCGGCATCGTGTATTTTTTTCCATAATTTTAGTAGTAACTTCGTCAGCTTTTTTGATACTCGCCGATTCAATGACAATGTGCGATAAGGCTGTTTGCTCCAGTAGGTTTCCCCTTACCGATTGTGAGTAATCGTTTCCGTTTGAAGCTCTGTCGACCGACCCATCAGCATAAAATCGACAAAAGCATTATTTCAAGCCTGAATTTTCCATTATGAACCGTATGCTTCCGAGAAAACTCATGATCGAATGGAAACCACCTAGGCAAATAATAACTGAACTTAATTTCTCCTCATGTACCCTGTTTTTTGCGCATGCAACAATTTCATGAGCCTTCTGATACAATGGCTGGTCAAACGTAACAAAAGTGTGACGCTGACCGTTGCTCTTACATTTTTTATCTGCTTCAAAGAGTATGGTGTAAATGGTATTGTAATGTGAGGGGGGCGCTTTTACGAAGAGTAGAGCTATTATTTTCGTTCTCTCAAATTGAAGCAGAGGTGTATATTCCTCCATAAAACCATTCCAGTTTGCGCACGAACCTGCATCAATACTTTTTCGGAGAAAATATAAAACATCAAGAGATTCATACTCGACATTAAATGGAATTGGATTGTTTTTGTAAAGATCGGTTATAACGACATGGCGTAAGCTGCGCGTCTTGCTCCTCTCGAACTGTTGTAAAGGATAATATCCAAACGTACCAGTGTCTAGACTCAAATTGGATTTTTCGAAGCGTGTGATGATATCTACGGACGTTACAGCAGCAGAAGGGATGACGCACATTATACCGCCCATGGAATGAAAGGTATTGTGACCATCTATAGTGCGCGTGTTATGATCCGCGTTATCGAAGACAAAATGAACTGAGGCTTCATGAAAGTTATAGCCTTGCGGGTCCTTAATAATCTACGATTGGAGGAGTGTAGTCTCATCATACGAAGCGCACAGCCCGAGATGCGACAACGAGTCAATTAAATTTCTTGACGCATGTTTTTTGTGCATAAATGTAGAGAAACCCAGTTGAACGGGCAATACAAACGAGCGCGGTCTTACAGCTGATATCAAACCGTGCGCGAAAGTAATCATAATGTTCTCCCACTTATTTATTTTTCCTGCATCGATTTTTGTCCCACTGTACAATAAAGTTTCTAAAAAAATCAACAGTGTCTTGGGAATCATCGTTTTTGCGTCTTTTATATATTTACTTGGTGCGGGGTATGTTTTTGTATCATAATATGATGCTTTTATATCCTGCAAAATAAAATTTGCCGCGGTCGACACTATTCTTTCTCGTTCTAGTTTCTCATCTTTCTCTTTCTGTTGAGTATACCACCCTTCGCTAATAATTTTGTCGTGCGCGTCCAAGAAACATAATTTTATCGTTTTCTAATTTTTATATAATAATATAATCAGAAAAAATAATTTTCAGCTCTCAACAAGATATCCGATAGCTGGTCGGTTAGTGACGGGGCACTCGCTTAAAATATAAAAGTTAAGAAAATAATAAATATTTTTGTTTTTAACTATTTCAACGTTATGATTGCGCGATAAATTTATTTAATTTTTTTTTTTGGAAAAGTAAAAGTTGCCGAGCGTGTATCTTATATGGAATAACCCGTATATACAAAGAGAAACCAGCTTAAACGTATGTAGTGGAGAGAATGACCGTTACAAAAGAGCGTGCTAACCTAACAAGCTGCATACACCAACACGTGTTCAAATATTATTTTTTACAGTAATATACAAAGCGATTGATTTTATATTAATACGAAATAAAGGTGCTTCCTTAAATGTAAGATAAATAACAGCAACAACTTTGCACACATTAACATACTGATAGTAATAGTGTTTCAGTTTACTTTTCACGCCAAAACTTCTATAATTTTATAAATAATTGCATAATTTTTCATGACTTGCTTAGTATTTTATACTTACCAATAACCAATGCTGACACAACTTCGAAACACTAACAAATGTCTTATATTGTGCCAACAGAAATAAAATAAAAATGCAACAACGGAGTAAGAAGCACTTTCAGCACAACACAGGATATAATATAAAAGTAGCGATGTTACTCGAGTAGCAGCCGAGAGAAATCTGATCGTGCAGGCGCCAGTCCCCTCCGTTCGGAGCAACCAGATGCATGGAGGATGATGTCAGTCTTTAACGTTATAAAGCTCCGATTCCATAGCATGAACGCATCGATAGCATGTACACCGCTTCAAAATCTTGCGCATGAGGAGGGACAATAAACATACAAAATCGATAGATTTCTCGCTACATAGTTGTATTTGTTTATTTCCGTATTTTTTACCATTTGCGAGATTCGAGCAAAAAAAACCATTTAAAATACTTTTTAACAATAAAAATTTTGTTTTTCAAATTTTTAACTATTCTTTCCGGTATCAGTGACCTCAAAAACATCTAGTATGACATCAACATAATTTTTCCAAAAAGTTTTCGATTTCAGAGGTTGGTTGACTGAGCTACGGCTGCTGCCCTGTCCATTCGCGCCGCGCGCGCAAAAAGTGCCTGATCTTCATAGATTATTTCAACAACTTTATTCTGTGTCAAATGAACTGTAAATTTAAAATAAAAATAAAAGGATTGCTATGGAAATCTGTAAGAGTTTAGCTGAAAAAATAATGTCTATACAAAGACATTATAAGCCACGCATTAAAATACGTATATGTATGTGTGTGTGTGTGTGGGTGTGTGTGTGTGTGTGTGTGTGTGTGTATGTGTGTGTGTGTGTGTGTATGACAAGAAATATACATAAAATGTCGCTCCGGAAAAATGTTATATCTAAAAGAGATATTAACAATTTTAATCAAAGAAATGTGTAAAATTTAATAAAAAACACACGAAATACTGAAATAGACATATTTAAAAATTAGATTGAAGAAATTATGTCTGTATAAAGACATAAGAAAAAAATTATTACTATAAATGTGTATGGAAAAAGATACACATGAAAGGATTTGCATGAAATATGTATAAATTTCAATATACATAATCGAGGATGAAAAGTTACTCGTAAACAATAAAATTTGTTGCTAGAATAAAATCATTACACAAAACAACTGTGTTATTTTTGTTTACAAAACAACTGTGTTATTTTTGTTTTTGCCTAAACAGATCGTCAAGTTGACACTTGGTCCAATATATAGTTATTACTGTACTTGGCAACATCGTGAATCCGATGAACAATCAAATTGAATAAAATTTGTTCTTGTGAGCAGATGTACAAGAGTAACTTTGGTAAAAAAAATATTATATTTATAAAATCCCTAGTTTCCATTACCATGCCTTGGTATTACTAAAATCTGCATTATTGACAGGGAACTTTAGAAATCTAGGGAATTTGAGTATTCAATCCCCTTAACTTTAAAGTTTCTGGTGAACCTTATAAAGTCAACGTGAGATTATTAACACATACATCCTACAGTTGTTTGATGGCTTAATAGTTTTTGTTGATATGATTAACAGCTAAAATAATTTGAGAGTAATTCAAAATCAAGAAAAGGTGAAGGATCCTTTCTTGATTAGAAAGACAAAAATTATGACATACAAATGAGATTTCCATACAAAACGAAGTATAAATAGCATACTACTTCTTTTCAGTCATTAGGAAAAAAAATCTCTTTAAACTTCTTGCTGGTAATGATAACTACAGAGGCCAATTAATACTGTATCAGTTTATAGAGACTGGAAAAGTCCTGAGAACGCCATTGTGTAAAATATAATATTGTTTGAGATGAAAGAAAGAATTAAAACTTCAAAACCATACAAGTAAGATTTAAAATATAGTTTTATTACATGTATGTATATCAGAATTTTCTGTTCCTCAATCCTGTTAAGGGCCTGAATTGGTAACTGCATTTACATTAAATTTCTAACACGCGACGCATATGTGATACAATCTAGAGCATCCAACGAAAATCCATAGAATTGACAGCTTTCTGCGATGAAAATGTTTTTGGAGCTCCTTTGCACAAATAATACGACTCCTTAAACAGTAAAGTGATAATAATACTATTAATGCTCCCCTAATTTGTAACAAAAATTTATCTTTCGTACCTCTTCTATTATACTTATTTAGTATATTTTATTATTTTACTTCGTTCAGAGCACAAATCACATACTTCTCTACTAGTTCCTCAGAGTAATTTTCTTTTGTGCGGCAAGCTCTGTTTCGTATTTTATTGGGTGAATAACGTCTGATCAATTTATAATTCGAATTGTATCCTTTTTCGTAATGGGTGTCGATTTGATATAATGCATTGCATAGATTTTCGCGCTTGGAAAACAAAATTACATCTATTACGCCCTTGAATCAGAGTAAAACATTTACAATAACCAAGCATATTGCACTTAAGCAAATCATAAAATTACAATTACATAAACATTCCAACGTTCATGTTTATGCCAACTTTTATTAGTTATTAGATTTTTTTTTATTAACTTTATTTTTTAGGCTAAAATTGATTGTAATCTTTGATTCGGAAGAGTACAAGCAAATTTTGATGCTCTTGTACACTAAGTTATTTTATATGCTAAGGACCAATTCGAAAGTATTAGTGAACCAGCTTCAAAGAAAAGAAAAAAAAATTTAGTCGAAATCGATGATCTTGAAAGTACAGATACAATATTTGTTTCGATAGATTACTCAAATTTCGATGCAGTAGGTAAAAAATGTCTTTCTTCGACGTCTGGTACGTATAAATTATTGTTTAATTCATATGATAAATAATTCTTATGGTATAATATTTTCAAACTTATTGTTGGTTATTACAGAACAAAAGCTGAATGTTGATACGAATGTAAAGACTGAATTATCGACCATTTCGATACCGGAATCGGTACCTTTACTACCACCAAGTTTATTAAAGTATTCTATCAATGGAAAAAGTATCAAGATCGATTAGAAGCCATCTGCAACGAAGATAGTTCGATCATATATTTTGCATATAAAGGTAAAACTATGCTGACAATACCAATCTTTTAAAACTGTTCATAAAATTTAAAAATAATAATACGTGAATTTTTGTCTGTCGAATAACAACCTTTCGTTACATTTATCGTACTATTTTCTTCTTTGATTTGAATCATCTGATATCATTCATATCAAGTAAAAAAGGCTTGTTTGTTATATTTTTAGCAGTAAAAAGATGTATACTTCAACATTCTTATCATGCGTACCTCAATAACAAGAACTCGTTCTAATTAATTGTGAATTTTTCAGTCGCACGAACTTTTGGAAAAGCTAAGGACCGATACCAAAGAAAAGTATAGGGACTTCGGTCTTAATTGTCGGCCGTCCATAGTATACTGCGGAGAATTGGGTCCAGTAACATGTTATCATGGTATATTGAATGACTATGTTTATAATTTTGAAGGTGCTTTTAAAGCAGTAGACTTTTGTTTTACGCTATTTTTCGCTCTTAAGTTAGACTATCCTTATGCATGCGCACACTTGTAGTCATTTTATTAGTATCATTGTTATAATTTGAGTAAAGAAAAAAATATGTTTGCCATTAAAATAGTGTCTAATTTATCTGTAGAGTTGGACAAAGTATCATTAAATACTTCCCAAAGTGCATTATGTTCTAGTTTAATTTTCCAATATAAATAAATAATTTTACTAATTTAGTAATGGAACGTAAGCGTGTAATATTTTTTTTAAATATGGTTTTTGTTGAAAATATTTCCTCTACCTTTCAAAAATCTAGTTAAAAAGTTATAATTACAAATTGTAAAACTTCAATACTAAGTCGTAAGTTATGTATAGTAATTCAAACAACTATTAGTGAGTAGAATTTTGCCATTACTTATTTGTTAGAACTCATGTATAGAGTACTAAAAGTTTCTGCAACATGAATTATTCACACAAATATTACAAAACTATCCAGAGACGTGTGTGTTTGATGTGTCATATGCATAATTAGATCGACATAAAATCGTGTTTAAACCGAAAGCAAAAATATAGTATAAATATAAGTTGGAATGTGTATAAAAATTTTATGCTGATTATTGAAATTGTAATACATTTGAATTTTTTTACAAGACAAACGTTTTTGTACTCTGGTAAAATTTACTGTTAAATGCACTTGGAATCTGATATTATGAACCTTACGTGCCAATTGTATAGAAATTTTTCGAATTCTCGAACAGACGTTCAGTACGTTTTAATTGTACTACGATGTTTTACAAAAAATATATATAATCCTGCTTTACTGCAAATTTTGAATAACAATTTAAGAAATGCTGTATCTCGAGACGTGTTATTAGAAATAAATAGGACATTTAATAAAAGTCGAGATCCCTCTGTCAATCACAGTAGCGAAATGAAAAGATTTATTTTGTACAAAGAATCAGGTCTATTTAGAGATCCTGAAGAAAATTATGTTGCTAAAATGGTAAAATTAAAAAGACGACAAGGAGATATCGTTTTTTATAAAGAATCTATAATCAGCTATCACATATCTGTAGAGTTGTCTGTACGAAAATTTGTAGAAAAAGTTGGCATGTTTGAAGCAGTACTTAATTACAAAAAATCGGTTGAGAATGAAGAGAACGTTTCAACTAATTTTGCACATGAAAAAACCTGAAAAAAATTAACCGCTTCTGCAGTATTTGATATGTAGATTCCAAAGGTAGCAAGACTCATGTGGAAGAAAATACAAACCTTGTCAGAACTGAAGAGAAGTATGACCAAGACATTATCAACATCGATACTTCAGCCACAGGTATAAAGGAACCGTGCATCTTTAATGCCTTGCAAGACTATCACGTAATCACGTGCATAACATCTGACATCATGCATGACCTCTCAGAGGGTATCAGTAACTACGTTATAGCAGATTTATTATTATGTTTGATCAAGGACAGTTTTATAGATATTCAATACGTTAATCGAAAACTAGCTTTACTTGATTTTGATTTTGAAAACACAAACCGCCTGCCGCCCATTGATTTATAATACGTTAAACGCAATGGCAAATTAAAGATGTCGGCGGCGGAGTTATCATTTTTCACTCGATATTTTGGATATCTAGTAGGTAATAAAGTTCCGAGAAATCATCCGCATTGGGAAATGTATGTATGTCTTCGTCACATTATTAGTATTGTAACATCTCCTGTAATAACAGATGGCGATTTAGAATAATTAAGAGCATATTCAACGGAACTTCTTAATCTTAACTTGAAATATTTTGGGTACTTGAAACCTAACTTTCATTTACTATTGCATTGTGTTCGATTGATCGAAAAAAACGGGCCAATTATAAAGGTATCAAGTGAACAAATGGAGTAAAAACACCGAGAAATAAATAAAATTGCTGGAAATTCTTCTTCAAAAGTAAATATTTTAAAAACTATTGCAGTAAGGTACTTGTTTGCACTAATGTACTTGTCTTACTCCAAGTATAGTAATCAAGATTTTAAATGTGGAAAAAAAATATAAAATGATATGATCCACCTCTATTTTCCAAATGCAAAGAGCAGATAGTGCTTTAACAGTGTCATTATAAATAATTTCGTATGTAAAAAAGGAACAATTATTGTAGTTGGAGTGGGGGAAAACAGTCCAGGATGTGGTGGAATTGAAGATGTTTTTGTGATTGATGACTGTTTTCAGTTTACATACAAGCCTTACAGATTGATCAGTTTTGATTCCCACATATTTGCGTATACTGTACTTTTAGATAATGATATAAAAAAAATCTAAATATTCTAATTAAACATCCATATTTCCTTGTTTGTTGATAAATGATGATGACATCATTTACATTGCTACACGACACCCCCTCTAGAAAGTATACATAATACATCATCGAAACAGGTTTTATTTAGCCCCCAAATGTATGAAATGAATTTTTGTAATAAAAAAATATCTTTTTAATGTTATTGTAAACTTCTCTATACCCTTAGATCAAAATTTTATGCACTTTAATTCGACGCAACACGTATTTATCAGTAATAAATACTACGAGGTAAAATAATTTATTTCGTTGTTTGTCAGAAAAAAATGAGAATAATTAGTTGTTCTTTGTTTAAAAAACTGTATAAGAAAGATAAATTAACAGTTTCTCAGAACTTTTGATGGCAGCACTGTTTCAAACTTTTCATTATTTTAATGATTTTCAAAAATACGTTTGCCGCTGATAAAATTTTCATCTGTAATTATTAGAATGTTTACTATTAGCACTTGTATACTTAATGCAAGTAAATTATTCGACTAAACTTTAACATGAAAGTTCACTAAGTAGATACATTGAATACTGTATTAAGTTTTACATGTATTGTAACTTTTAAAAATTTTGCTAGGCTTTGAGATTTAAATTAACGTTGGTTCTTGAATCTCATAAATATTTGTTAGGCCCTAACGTGTGGCATTATATCAATCCAGAGATCTAAGAAATTGAACTATCACTTAAATATAAAGAGGTTTTTTTAAAAAAAAAGTATAACAACATGTAAACATTGTTGATACTGAAAATATATTAAATGTTTTAGCTAACTCAATAAAATTGTGAAAAAATCGTATTCTTATTACTTAACATACTTTTTAGAGCAATCTTGTATACGTTTTTCGACAAAAACAAAGGAAAAAATTTTAGTAATCGAAAAAAAAGTTGGAACAGTAATAATCATGTTAATGAATTTTTAGCGCAGCTACAATTATACAAATAAA
Organism: Copidosoma aretas; assembly: GCA_030522625.1. Classification (NCBI taxonomy): domain Eukaryota; kingdom Metazoa; phylum Arthropoda; class Insecta; order Hymenoptera; family Encyrtidae; genus Copidosoma; species Copidosoma aretas. Next base: position 2,868 of record JAPYYV010017142.1, on the reverse strand, counting down.
AAAACTTACTCATAAGCGAAGACCATAATAAAATTAATTACAGTTCATGTAACACACGTATATTATACACCTGGGGAGTCAAATTGTTAGTTTACTTTCTTATTGACGTACACCATTTTTTTCCTGTTTGACGAAATAAACAATGTTTTTCCTTGTTTTCAGACTGAATGTAACATAACCTCTCATCAGGTGAAAATCGTATTTACTGCTTATTAGGTGATCATTTTACTAATATTTGGCTCAATAAAATTGCCTTTTACTGTACGTCAAAATTACCGACGTACGTTGGAACGTAAACTAATGACTTGGATGTATGCATGTTGATATCGAGTTTCATAGTGAAATCAGTATTGTACATCGGGATTTTGGATGTACGCACGCAGAATAACTGTTCACGTACACCTTGATTTTATGTTGTCTACATGCACTCTAAATTCGAATGTTATTCATCATACTTCTTGGTTAATGCATGTAAAATCATGATGACGCAATACTGAGAACATACCTTTTATTGGACAATATTTCTCCGTGTAGAGGAACCAGAGGATTCAGAGAGACTACAGCAACCAGAGAAACCAGAACGGCCAGAACAATCAGAACGACCAGAGCATCCAGAAAATCCAAAATACCAAGATCTATATGACAAACAACTCAATCAAAATACTCCCTATGATAATACTCCTGGTAACTCCGATATAAATGAAACATATTGATAATTTTTGTGCTATAGATGTAGTTAACGTATACGATAACAGTCTGCTTCTCATTTTTCACACGACATTTTTGTGATCGTTAACGTAGGAAAGTTTTTACCATTTTTAAAATCATATTACGTATGACATTTTTCCATCTTTAGCGTGTAGTTGCGAATTTCTATTTAATTTAATTTCCAATCTTATATAATTTGATTCATAAAACTACATTTTGCTTTCAGGACGATCATCATCGCAACCTACTTCTTTGGAATGTTTTAGTAGTCAATCCAGTGGTTATTGAATTTATGGACGTAATCATAAATGCCAGAATGTAAGAGGTAAAATTCATGTAATGGCTGAAAAGGTTGTAGCGGCCTTAGATAGTTGTAAGATATCCTATAGGAATTCGGTGCACCTTATTGGCGCGACTTCTGAGGCGTTGGGACAGAGAACCAAAATCCGAGCTCAGGCTGCAGAAAAAAGTAATTTATTATTCGATAATAAAAAAGACAAAGAAATCATTGTATACTGGGACGAAAACTTATACCAGATTTAGTTACTTCAAAACGCGTTGATAGGGTACCTATCATAATTTTTTACGGCGGAACGAGTAAAATATTAAGTGTATGAGCTCTTTAACATATCAAAGGTATTACACAGGCAAATGCGATTTTTAAAGCATTGTACGAATATAATTTAAATGAAAAAGTCATAGCTGTCTGCTGTGATACCACTGCTCCTAATTTAGGCTGAGTGAATGGTGCTGCGGTAATTCTTGAACAAATGTTAGAAAGAGATCTATTGTTTTTTGCTTGTCGACATCATGTATTTGAACATATCCTTTGAGACTGTTTTAAGAATAACTTGCCAGGTACAAGTGGACCAGATGTACTGCTTTTTAAGCGCTTTTGCTATTATTGGTCAAATATTGATACAAATAAATATGAGCCTGGGCTAGACAATTTAAGTTTAGACCAAAATTAGAAAGAAAAAATTGATTTTGTTAGAGAATTCATTAATCACTATGTAAACAAAGAGCATCCAAGAGATGATTACAGAGAGTCGTTTCTATTGTGAAAAGCATTTAAAGAACCAAAGAAAAATATAAAATTGTACAAGCCGGGATCTAATAGTCATGCCAGATAGATGGCTAAAACCATTTACTCTCTTAAGAATTACTTATTTCAAAAAACTTTCAAACTATCGAAAAAGGAAGAAGAAAACCTCTATTGGGTTTGCCTATTTATTATTCATATTTATAATAAGTATTGGTATACAGCTCCTCTCGCCATAAAAGCGCCTAACAATGATTTGAATCTGATAAAGAATCTTCTTGAATATCAAGCAATTGATTCAAAAACTGCTACCTCAGTTTTACACGATCATCTTTAGTATTTAACTACAGAAACTTGCGCTATTTCTTTATTTGACGACTCAGTTTCTGTTGATACAAAAAAAAAAATGTTTCAATTTTGACGAAAGAAGGCAATTCAGATTGTTATACTTCAACGAAAAAATATATTGTAATAATATAAAAGATTATAAATTATTAAAATCGCAAGAAATTAATTTTTGTAATAATAATTCTATAAATTTGTTTGATAGTGATGAGGCCGGCGCCAGAGATGATGGTGGCTTTCAACGAATGATGTTAGAGCGCAGTGGAAGCTGTAAAGATTTGTATGTGTGCCTCTGCGAGTCCGTCGGCTTCAAAACTGTGAGAAGTTAAAAAGCACAAACGAACGAACTCGCGAGATAATATATTAGAGCTACGAATCGGATATCCCGTTGTAACTAATTTCCTACACGAATATAGGCCAGTGAACTGGATGTAAATGAATAAAAACTCCAAATTAAACAATTAAATAATAAAGTGTATTGTTCAAACACAAATTCTAAGTCAATACTTTCCTTGCATGACGGAACTTATGTCAGCAGTTTTTGAATTGGATGTATAATTCTGTACGTTGTCTTATTGACGTGTATTTACGTGAAATCCGAGAAAGAATTAACGACCCTTGCGTCTACATACAAAAGATATATAAATATATATATATATATGGGACGATCCGCATCAACCGGATAACTTGCGTGGGAAAAATTAGAAACAACATAAAAATATGTGCGATGGCTTATTTTGAAGCTTGAGGCAAGGGCTATCAAATGTGGTTTG
>JAPYYV010017139.1:0-10368 GCA_030522625.1 Copidosoma aretas | reverse complement strand
TAAATCCCGACTTCTTTCCGGCGCACGGGGGAGGAGCCGCGGGACGATTTCCAAGCAGCTCCGCGAAAATCCGCTGTTGTCGCGCGCACGACTTTGGACGTCTCTCCCCCCGTCCCGTACACCGGCCGCGTGTATACAGTGCACGCCCGGCGCGGTCCTGTACTGCGCGCACAAAACCGCGAACGTCCGCTGCTCGGGCGATTGCAACGGCAGCACCGTATTGTTAATCAGAGCCCGGCGGTCCTCCCGCACGGCCGACGCTGCACCGCTGCCGCCGCTGCTTCCCTCGGCTGCTGATCCTGCGGAATATTCCCGATGGATGGGCCGTTGTGTCCGGCGGCCTCGCGCTGACCTCCTCCTCCTACTCCTACTCTGGACGAAGTGGCGAAAAAAGGAAGAAACAGGCTGGCTGGCAGGAAGGAAACCGTCCCTCGGCACGTGTATACATATGTATAGGTACGCGTACGTGTACTTGTATATATGTAGTGTCGCAGTGTGTCCGGGACATTTCGCTGAGCGAGAATAGTTGTTGTACAGTGTATGGGTGTGCGTCAACCTCGCTCCAGTTCTCTCTCTGGACTCTGCCTACTGCTGCTACTACTGCGTCAGCGCACCTATATGTTGGTTGGTACACGTGTAGACAGAGGAAGCAGAGGGACACAATGATCGAGTATAGGGGCAAGGGGGGGGGGGGGGGCACCCCGAATTCCCTTCCTTGGCGGCGTGGCGTTGGCCCCCTGGGCCCCGGTTTCCCGGAAACGGGGAGAAAAAAAAGGAAAAAGCCGACCCGTAACGCCCGAGCGACGATTGTACCTGGAGCATTGCGCGCACGGTCGAGCGAGTCGTTGCTGCGGATGTACCGACGAATTTTCGCATCAGATTCTGACGACGGAACATACTCGCCGGATGGAAAGTGCGTTAAGGAATTGCAAGCGAGAGACAGATACCTAAAAGGGCCCTAGGCGACGTATATAGCATTCGTGCCTTTCCAATCCGCTTTGCCCCCCCCCCCCCCCTGCCCCGTCCGAGCGATAATTGCACGAGCCGTCAAACAAAAGCCAGCTCGTCATCGTCGCGACAGTCTCTCGTCGTTCTGTTCTTCGAAAATCGATAATGGCGCGCTGACCCTCTTTCGCGCGTGCCTGTTCGCCTTGTCTCGGAAAATGATTCTACAGGTACGAGGCGCGTTGTCCCGGTGCGACGCAATGACGAAAAAAGACGGAAAGTTGATGGGAGTATTTTTCGACTCGAATTAGAAAATCGTATGAATGATGAAGCTCATCTAGACCTCCAAGACCATATAAAAATATGAAAACACCCATCGCCTACGTGCATACGTCCACACGCTGTACCTTCGACGGCAAAAGACCTTTAAACTCGCGACTGCACCGACAGGGGGGAGACAAAACTGCAGCTCCCAAACTTCCCCGGCGTACCGAGCTCGCGCTAATTTCCAACGGCACCGCGGCGAAAAACTAGATCCACCGCGAGATTATCTTAATTGCACAAAGTTACTGATCCCCCCGACCCCCCCTCGACCGCGCATCCCCGGCCTTGCCCCGGAACGCGGGGCGGCAAAGAGCTCGGCCGAACGAAGCGGGCAAAGAGTGCACCGCAGCGGCGCAACTCGCTCGGCGAATAATTCACATCACCGCGGAGGCGTATCCGTACAAGTACGCGCGTACGTGTACAGTTAGGGGGGGGGGGGGGTCTACAGCAGCTCGGCCGCGAGATTTAGGCAAGTTCATAAAGAGGAACGCGCGACTCGAATTCCGAGACCCTCGCGCCGTAACTTCCGGTTTCCAAGTTTATGCGGCGCAGTACGTACACCAAGTGTCCCCCGGCCCCTTCTGGTTTTCGGCCACCGGCAGCCCGATATTGCCGCGAACGTGACTCGTTGGTCTCCCCCCGCCGACGCCCCCCCCCCCGCGGGGGGGGCGGGAGGGGGCGAGCCCAGGACCCCCGGGGCCCGGCGCCAACCCCCCCCCCCCCCCCCCCCCCGGGCGCTTTATCGCTTTCATTATCTCTCGATCTGCCCCGCGCGCATATGTGACGTACGCGAACGCGATATACGCCCGGGCGCGACGTGCGAGCTGTCGTCATTGTTCGCCCGGCTGTCCAGCGAGGGTAAACATCGGCGCGTGCCGGAAGGGGCGAATCGTTCGTTTTTCACCCTCCCCCCTGCCCGCGTTCCTAAATAGGCTACGCATTTTTTCCCGAGCCGTCGACAGCGCACGGGTATAGTGTCCGCGCGGTGTCGGTGGAACGCGACGGTTTCGGGGGAAATGGACATCCGTGGCGGGTGCGCGATAACGCACGCTCCCTGACGACGCGGGATCGGTTCTGGGTTCTCTCCAGCCTGCGAATGGACTGCCGTGGCAGGTGGGTTTTCGAATCGAGCGCCCAACAACCGCGGGCAACTTTGTTTGTTTTTCCGTCTTCTTGTCGTTCCGAAGAACAGGAAGGATTCGCGAAAAAGAACCAGCCGGGGATTGTTATTTTCTTTTTTTCTTTTCGTCGTTGCCGGATAACTCGGCGCAGAAATTTTGATTCGCCGGGTCGCGTTTTATTTCCGGGTGGTAACAATAAAGTCGATAGCGCCGGCTCTATACCCTCGGCGGATGAATAATTTCGCGCGAGCCGGTGTCGGGTGCAACTTTTCTTCGCCATTTATTTGAAGTTTCCCAAAGTGGAAAAAGTCCGCGACGCTGCCCCCCCCCCCCCCCTTTCTTTTCCACTACCTATGAGAGACAAATGGCTTTTCGGACGACGGAGGAGATAACTCGATTACTTTTTCTTTTGCCCCCCCCCCCCTCCGCCGCGAGTGCATTGCCCGCTCGTTTGTTTCGCCGCTTCTCCTTAAATAGAGACCCGGTATTAATTTGTTGGCCTCTAATTAATGGTTCGGCGTCGTCGAGGGATGCGGTCTCTACGGCTTGTGTGCATACACACACACACACATCTAGGTGGGGTATAACGAGCAGGGGGGGGGGGGGCGGAGGAAAGGGTGATAGGAACGAGGGGGGAGGGGGGGGCTAATGTGTGGGCCGCGGGGGACACCTAAGAAAGTAGTCTGGAGGAGAGAGGGGCGGGGGCGCAGCAGTTCGCCTCGAGAGTAGTTCGCTAAAAGGTGGCCTCCATTTGTCACTGTCTTGGACAGAAGTACACCGGCGGGGAATCGATTTCTCGCGTGCTGCTGCTGCTATCTCTTCCCTTCGACGGTGTATATAATACTTGTAGAACGCGCGCGCGCACGACCTATTAGTAGAAGCCAGTCGGTTTTTTTCCTCTATTCTCATTCAGGGAGAACTCGCTCTTCGTCGAGGGTTTTTTTTTTTTTTTTCCCCCGTCAAAGTTTGTCGGATCGATGCGAAATCAACGCGATTCAGTCAGGAGAGATGGAATCGTCCCGAGCACGAATAATGCAGTTTGGGCGATAGTGCAGCGAGTCTCCGAGGAACATCAAACAACGCTCGAGAGAGATAAAGAGTGGTATAGCGGTGGGACCGAGACGATTTCTTCACGGTTTTCGTTTCATCACGCGTGTTTGGGTTACATTTTTGCAGAGGGGCACCACGTTTGAGTCCTCTCGCTTCTATTTAATCACGGGAGAACCGAGCCCACCGGAGCACAAAAAAGTAGCAGCCTCCTCTGTCTGTATGTATACCCTATACGGCCCTTCGACGACTTAAAAAGATGGCGGGTGCGGGAGAAGAAAAGACGCGGAGGAGGTCGACGAGATCGATGGGATGCGGGCATGCACGGTAGGCTTATTATTCGGATCCCATTTCATACGCCTCCGCCCGAAAGAAGAGGGGGAGGAGATTGAACTCGCGGGCTGCAGGCACAGGTATATGTATATGTATACGCGACAAACCACCAGCAGCAGCGGCAGTCGAAAGTATTGATTCCGCCGCGGTCGATACGGGCCGAGCGGGCGTTCCTCCGCCCCCCTTCCCGCATATAACCATGTACGCGATAGTTGGCTAGTTTGCCTGTCTGATTGCCGTTACTATACGGAGCGGCACCGGGGCAACCTTCGGCGACGGCTAATCCGGCCGGGCTCGCGGGGAACTCCATTTCCTCGGCCTATCTACTGTGCCCCCCCCCCCCTCCACCTACCAAAAAACACACGGGTAAGTTGAACACGCGCGGAAGGGGGAACGAAAGTAAAAGCCCAAAAGTTGAGCCCCCCGGGGTATGGGTGAGCTCATTTTCCGTCGAACGCAACTTGCGGCTGTATGAACTTCTCGTGCCCACATGCGCGTGCCTGTGGTGAAGAGAGAGAAGGGGGGTGGGGGCGCGGAAAATAAAAGGAACGGAGAAAGTGCGCCGGGGCACGCGAGCAGGGGGGGGGAGGCCAGACTGCGGCGCTATCGCGAGAGTTTTCCCCGAGTTTTCCAGAGCGGGGCTATCCAGCCGAGGGGGGTGTTAATTACCAGACAGTTCCCTCCCCGGCTGTGCGGCGGGAAGGGGGGGGGGCACAAGTACCCTTACCTACGGGAAGAGAGAGGGAGTCGGGGCGCCGGGAACAAGCCAGCGCGTTGGGAAAGGATGGAGCCGGGGCGCGAGATAACATTTTCAATTACCTGCAGGATGCGACGCAGTTATGAGTTAGCTGCTACCTAGGGGGGGGGGGGAGGGGGGCTCGGTAAGTAAAGAGAGAGAGAGACGGGTATGGAGTGGAAGCGTCTCCCGAGAGCGGCTGGAGAGGACGATGGGGCGAAAGAGTGCGGCGCGGGAAAATGGGAAAAAGACGGGGGCGCGTGGCGCCGCGAGATAAACTAGGGATAGTGTAAGTTTCCCACCTGCGTTTTTCAACGTTCTCCGTTATAGTTCTGCGGATAATATTGTGCCGAGTGTCCTTCGCGTGTTTCCCTGCTCGCTGTTGTTTTTTTCTTCTTTTTTTCGTCGTTTGTTTCTACGCGACGGGTAAAAAACGCTCGGCGGGCGAATAGATTAATTTTATTCGGGCGTTGGTAGGGGAGCTGCCGGGTTTTCTCCACGATGACTCTTGTGTTTCTTTAATTTATTACGCCGCGCGTTCTCGATTCCTATCTCGTCCGCGGAAGAAAGGAAAATGAAAGTGGGGAGGGGGGCTGTCGAGGGGGCCACGAGATTCGATCCAATTAGAGGGCGACTTCAATGCAGGGGCAGCGAGGGAGGGGGGCTGGAGGACGGAAGGACTTTCAACGATAATCCCCCGGGCTCTCTGACTTCCCTCTCCTTCTTATTCAATGGCTTTTTTCTCGTTTCGTTTATTCGAGGCTCGCTCTTTCTTGCGAGGGCCTCTCCTCGCGGGATTCTTTAAGATCCACTCCATCGCGCGCGAATCGGATCGCTGTCTTCATCTTCGAGGGGAAGGATGAAGAAGATAGGGGCCGGATTTATTTGCGATTTGAGAAATGGCTGAGGTGGTGGGATCTGCTAATGGGTGCAGGTTGGAGGGGACTGCTGCGCAGCGTTTTTTGACATATTTGATTACTGTTTTTCGCTTTGGGCAAGACCTATACTAGTTCCCACAGTGTCGGTTTTTACCATTGTTAGGGTATAAAGTGGCGTTACTTCACTGTTAAAAATCTTGGAAGTACATTTCAAACAAATGTATTCGAAGCAGTTCTACAAGAAGGTTATTGAAATTTAATAAACTATTCAAAAGAAGTTTTAAATGCAATTTGAAACATTACTGAAATTAGAGTTCAAAAATATTTTTACATTTTAAAATAAAAAAAAACTCAAATTTCAAACCCATTGATTGAAATATGCAATACCAAATTCAAAAATGTTTGTGAAAATTTAAAACACTTATTTGAATTTCAAAATTAAGTTTCAATTTTTAAATCAGGGTCGTTGTAGTTCAGAGCAAAAATTGTGTCCGTCCAACGAACAGTACAAACCCCCGCCCATCGAGGATGTCGAACGACGCCAGGATTAGCAAGTAACGTGGCCCTCGTGCGCCCCCCCCCCCCCCCGTCATTCATCAACCTCAGAGTTCATAACCAGAGGGGGGAGGAGGGGGAGGGGTTCGTGATGTATAGATTCCTCGTGACTACTTGTTTGTGCACATATCATACAGGGACTGTAATTTAGATTTTCTAATTTGTAGGTTGTTAACATAGGCTTCCAAATGTGGCCCTGCCCAAAAACGCCGGGATTTGCACATGATAAAAAAGCACGACCACAGGCAGTGTCGAGCGTGTACCCACTTGGCCAAAGTGGACTCGACATGAGACAAAAAATTTTTGTACAGATAAGATACAGATACACCAAGTTTGATTATTTTTTAGTTTTTAATCGACCTTTCCAAATTTTGGATGAAGTCTGTCCCACTCCTGCAGGTCAGAGCTAGAAAGAGAGTAAGGTTGCACTACGCATACGAAAGTCTTGGTAGATCGCATTCGCATCACTGCTCTGAAATAAAATTTTCAATGCGTGACTTGCTGAGTATTTCATACTTTGTAATTACTTTTCAATACGTTATTGAAATTTCAAAATTTTTTTTAATTCTACGTGTAGTTTCTTGGTTTTCAATATTAACTTAAAGGTGGGATTTTGAAATGATATTTCAAACTCTCAACTCAATTGATGTTTACAAAACATCTGCATTATAATTCCTTAAAATTTTGGATTTTAAACATGTTTTGTAAATTCAAAACAAAAACTAATTAGTCATTACATTACATGTATTTAAGTCCTTATTCAGAAACTCTGCCTTCAATAGTTGTAAATTTAATAAAATTTCTAACAGTGTTGTGAAAAGATTACACTTCGGGTGCAAAAATAATTTCCAAGATCAGTGGTAGGTAATAAAAATATTGCTCTTGTTCTGTATCGAACAGCTACATACATATACGCTTCAAGAATCAAAAAATTTATCAACGTATCCAAAGACTTATTTTATCAAACCTAACTTTAAACCACAAATTGATCAAACTATTCAGAGGCTATAATGTATTATATGTCTTCTTTGGCCATCAAATATCAACAAACGATCGCTTGTCATTTTGTACCAATGAACATTTCACAATTGAACAAAAATTCGTGTACATGACGAAAGAGTGGTGCGATCCCAACATTTATAATCATAGATCTTTTTTCAATACTATAATGTGTAATATCAATTGGTATGGTTATCACACCAATAATTCAAAAATAAGGTTTTCCTATCTTGACTGGGTTTGACCGAGTAATTCATAGGAAAAGCTCAACTACCAATAACATTCTCAAACCTTTTACTTTTTCGTTTAAAATGGAACTGTTGTCATAAAAACTCCCAGAGTATAGCGTCGTCATGGAGCAGAACAAGCCACCGTAATCGCAGGTCTTCAGTCACCTTGCTGCCAGCAGTAAAATAAGAATATGCAAGTAGGAGCTGCAGGCTGGCATGATACGCAGAGCGAAAAAATTCAAGCTGCTCCAAGAAAAAAAAATAGAGCTTGCGAGACGTTTGGGAGGGTGAGTCGGACGTGAAGAGAGAGGGAGAGAGAGGGGCAGTCAATGGGAGCCGCGGCCGCGAGAGAATCGTCGCGGGGACGATCGCGCGCGCCGCAGCCGGTAATTTCACGGCGAGTACCTCCTGGATGCATTTTCCCCGGCAGTTATGACAGCGCTCGGCTGTCGCTCGGAAGGAAATAAATCAGCCGAGGAGCTCTCTGATCCGGCCTTGCTGTCGGGCGGCGCCCGCGATCTCCCGGCTGGCTGGTTGAGCGGAGCTTCGACAGTGCGATTTTCGGCCTGCAGGTGCTGGCTCGTGCGTGCTCGTCATTCTCATCGGTATTATTATTTTTGCGTATTATCGTGTACTCGTCAGGGTTCGTGATTTTGAAGAATTTTTTGGGAAAAACTGAGTTATCTTCTCCGTCGAATCGAGCGGTAGAGCGCTTTTTGGCGGCAAATACACGTGGCCTCCGTATACCTCTTGCACGAGCGACGATAAATCCATGAAATTAAAAAATGATGGATATCGGTGTCTAAATTGTACGAAAATTTTCCCACGCGCCAAAATGCAGCCGTGCACGATTCCGAAGGAATTTATGAACCGGCGAGCGAAAATTAGATGATTATTATCATCCAGCTGGTACTTGGTAGGAGTAGAATTATGCCTTGGTTTTTATGCACGACGGCGTAGCCGGTTTCATGTTTCGGCGTTCCGAGGAGGCGGGGCGAAATTTAATGGAGAAGCTATTGAATTGTCGAAAAGTCACTCTGAAACTAGATCACGGGGAGCTCCGCGGAGAGCGCGAAATTTCATTAATTAATCACACAAATTGTCAAAGAACCCCGAGCAAAGTTCTCCGGTAGGTATAGCTCCCTCCGAAAAAAGAAAAAAAAAAAACTTTAAATAAGATATATCATGTACGCACGCCGACGTACAGCCGAGAAGGAAAAAAAAATTCGCACAATTGAAACACACCGAGCCACCGTCGCTCCACCTTCCATATTAATTCCCGCGACGGCGAGAGCTGTATAAACGTTATATTATCCCCTCGTCTCTCTCCCTCCGCCCAGCGTCTTCCTACCAATTTTGCCGCTGACGTCGTATTTATCTCCTTAACTGCGCGATCAAGTACGGGAGCGTAAGAAAAAAGCCCGGAACGTACCGGGGGGAAAAGATATCGTCCCGCCTCCTTTTTTTTCCATACGTACTCCCCGAACGCACACCCGACCGTGCAATAATGTACCGTAATGCGACGCGACTCGGGGAAGGCAGAGGGGCTCAAATCTATTTATAATAACGGCTCTCGCGTCGGACACCCCTGCAATCGTGCAGGTAAGTATCCGAGAGCCCGTCGTTAGCAGCAGAGCCTCGACGACCGTTAACGTAACGAGCCGCGCGCGCGTACTGCGCTTGTTTCTCGCATTAGCGCGATCGATGGGCGGAGGATCCACAAAACAGCGCGCCCGCACGCTGGGAATCGATAATTTCCGGGCTCGGCTATCCGTTTTTGCTGATTTATATACACCGGCGAACAAGCTGTGGTATAAGCGGCCGTCGGGTGCAGATGTGGGGGGGGGGGGCACGCTACGCGGATGGCTTTTATGATTTTTCTCACTACATTTGTCACTTTTATGCGCCGATTCGCCTTCACGGCTTTTCTGGAATACTATCTACGCGCGTGGTAAGGGATGGGAGGCAGTGAATGATAAGGAATTTTGTAATCGTTTTTTGGGGATGGATGGATGTGATTTATTGTTGTGTTTTTGTTGGGGCTTTTTGTACTGTTTTCGAAATTATAACAGTTTTTCTTAGGCGCGACTGCTCCACTGCATTACTTTTTCTACTTTTAATGGGGCAACAAATTTAACCATACATTTATTATACATTGCTTACTATTTTGAATGTATAATAAAAACTTAACCACATGATGTATGAGTTATTAAAATCTACTGTATGGATTCACGCGTACAAATAAATCTACTCTGACCCTAAAAAAAATCCAATTTAATTTAAATCATCGTTGAATGGGTATTACTGCAGAATCTGCTATTCATTTATACTATCAGCGATATAAATAGCTATACATGTTTTATTAATTTTAAAAAAATGCTCCTATTATTTGACTAAAAGAACTTCAAGCTAAAAGTAGGAGACTAAAATATTTATTTAAACGCGAGTCGAAAGAAATACCATACGCATTAGACATACATCAAAATTTTGAAGGTGAAAAGGTATTTCCTTGAAAGCTCAACCACTATTCTATCAATGACAATTCAATGTTAAAAGACACCTATGAGTGACACGAGTAAAATGTAAAAAAGATATCAATGATATACAAAAAAATTATGCATAATTCATATTACACATGCTCACATTTCTGCAAAAAAAAAGTTTACCAAAAAAGAAATTTTGTATCACGAAAGTATATTATCTATGAATATTAAAAGTCGTCAAACGTATATAATAAGCAGTGCCATCAATAACCCGACAATTCAATCAACACAAATAATAAACATCATATTGTCGAAGGAAAAAAAAAAAATATAAAACATTAAACTTCAAGTCCAGCGCAATGCCTCGGTTTACAATTAACGAAGGGGGAAAAAAAAGGGGGGGGGGGGCACCGCAGTCCATCTTCCTGACATAACATAGCACTTGTTTACCCTGCACGCAGTTACAAACAAAAGTTCGTCACGTAGGAAAAGTTGGACCCGCGCGTTGGAAAGGGGGCAAAAACAGCCAGCAGCCAAAAAGTCCCCTGAAAATTCGCTCCCGCGCATTTTCGCGAAACTTCAAAAAACAAGTTTTCCCCCCCCCCCCCCCCCTCCCGACTCTTCGGGCATCCGAGCGCGAGTAATCGACGAGGACGCGCATAAGCGAGGCCCGCGATCCGTAACAACGGAAACTTTTTGCCCCACGACTCCCGTGCA
>JAPYYV010017137.1:0-11354 GCA_030522625.1 Copidosoma aretas | reverse complement strand
AAGAAAAGAGAAAAAAAAAAAAAAAAAAAAAAAAAAAAAAAAAAAAAAAAAAAAAAAAAAAAAAAAAAAAAAATGTAACTACCGCACTGGCATTCAGCCGTATTTAACGCACGTACATATGTGCGAGCCTTATTTTTTCCCTGCCAATGTATACAATGCATATATGCAGACTACCTCTCAGGTGACTGCGCATATATTATTTTAACGTATGCGTGCGATACACTATAAGCGATTCCACGAAAATTTATACCCGTGTGGGAGTTCACGCAACTTTAAAACTGATCCTTTTCGGGCAACCGAGGTGGATAGGTGTTTTATTCTTCCATGTGTCATCGCAATCACAGGATATTTTCGTGAATGAAGCTTCCACACTTATTTGAAGTCAAAAAGTATATTCCCTTCTGTTGAAATGATATTGGAGCCTAATCGATCTAATGAAATTTCTTTAAAATAGCTTTCACCTCTACTTTAATTTGTGTTTGGTTAAAACGCCTGATTTGTATGATATCCACTTGTCTAGATACAATCACTATGTCAAGGTATAAAAACGCAATGTAAAATGAGGAATAGAAAAGGTTTTCAAACTAATGCGAGAAATGTTTGGTGAAACTTAATAAAAAGGTCCAAATGTTTATAAATTTTTTCATGTGGCTGAAGACATGCGTTTCCGATCATTTTCCCGAATTACAAATTCCCCTAATGTTTTTTCTTCCAAATTATGAATTCCCCGAATGTTTTTTCTCCCGAACACGATATCCCCGAATTATATCTTTTAACAAACCCCTGAAAACATATTCATCCAACTCAGAGGTTTTATTGTTTTTAAACGTTGTACATTAGTATTGTTAATTTATTCTTAGGGTCTGTCCGATATTTGTCAGATATCGTACGATGTAGTAGGTTTCGTAATTTACTACGATTCTTTAGAGCCTCGTTTGTACTTCGATCCATTTTCTTTTTGGTTCAGTCTTGACTTTCCGTTCAAGAGACAGTTCCACTGCTATGTCGGTACCTCCCTGCTTTTTTTTAAAGTTAATGATACAAGAACATACATCAGGATGATTTTTTGCAATTATAAAGTGGAATCGGTGATGCCACCCTTTTGATACATTTTTTGTTCTTGGTAGACCTTCTACAGTCGCATTAGGGTACATTGATTCTAGATATGGAGTGGATACCTCGGCGGTAGAGGTCTCCGTCAGCATCTTGCTGAAATACCATTGGCATACATTGCATCGAAATAATTAACATGTTGCTTAATTTCTTGAGGTGCGATTCCTTTTGAGCGTGCGAAGTAGCACTCGACGTCGCTTGTCGGGACAAATGCTAAAAGCATGCGTGTAAAATCCTTCACCAACCTATCATCTGCATTATTGTACGCTGCTTGCAGCCCTTCCGATTTAATTTTTCGATAGAGGCTAGAACTAGAGATGGAAATAGGAATCAAGAATTGATCACCAGTAGCTGTTTTGCAATAGGTCTCGGGAATTTCTATTAAGTCCGCAAGTGAAGTAGGGTTTTTTTTCCTACGCGACGTATAATTTTCTTCAAATTTTCTCTCCCTCCGGCAACTGACTCAGTACCTACTTCTGTTGACACTCCTGACAGTTCCTCTCTGAATAATGCCGACGGATCATCCAGATGCATTGCAGCTTTACGCTTCAAGTTTATTTTCTTTTTTCCTGCATCAGCTACTTGGAGATTCAGAATACAATTATGTTAGACCGGTAACACCGGGATGATTTCTGTGAACTAATTGTTATGTACTGGTCTATGTACAGAAATATCTGGATCTTGCAATACTATAATTTGGATATTGAGCGATGCTGTTACAGTTATGGCACGCGCTGAACATTCCTTATTTCGTACTTTCTTACAATCCCAGTATGAGTTATTTCCTTGTACTTGTGATCTCACATGTACGTATCCACTCAGAAAAAGTCGCACTTCATTTACAATTTCGGATTCTTTGTTTATTTTTACACATGTAAAAATTTTAGATCACTTACAATTTTCAATAATAAATTTTGGGCGACGGGAATTCATACACAAGGTTATGAAAGTTTATCACAATCGAAAATCATCCTGATTCAAATTCATAGTGATATTCTGCTGTTGAGAAGATTTGTTGTTCGTGAGATTGTTTTTTGGAGGTATGTCTTTCGGGGAATTTTTCGGGGGATTGATCAATTTGGGGAAACGAATTTGGGGGAATGGTAGGGAATCGAAGATATGTGACACACAATTATCTATGTCGCGAAAATGTGTCCGAAAATTTTTCCTTAAAACATTTTATCGCAAATGGAATGAAAACAATTTTGATTCAAAGATTTTGGTGTTTAAAAAAAAAACTGTTAATTTTTTTAATTTTATCATGTAGAATATCAAAAAATATCGGACGCGTACTTTGTCTTTTTCTCAATTACCGATATAGTTGACTCTCTACATTCGGTTATATACCGATACCAGTTACACTTGGGCCCAACCTCTCTGCGAGTGCTGTGAAAGAGGTCGAAAAAGTGTCAAATAAAATTTTAATCACACGCATATACGGGCGTGACGGTCGACGGAGCAAAGGCACAGTGAGAATTAGTAAACTACCAATGTAGTATGGTGTAAAGGAGGGGGGGGGGGGGGTGTAGAACATATTTTAATTATTGCGAGCGGAGAACGCGGGCGCACGATTTGGAGAAGGAAACCGGTCTCCTCCTCCCTCCTTCTCACGTGTCTTTTTCTGTCGCTCTCTCCGCGGTCGGCCAGCACCTCTCGGACGTTCTCGGATTAGGTATATAAGTAATGTTCGTCCATCCGTCTGTCCGCCCGTCCGCTCGTTCGTCTTTTGCGAAAGCGAAAGGGAAAATTAGTCAACGAGGCGCGATTGGTATATTGTTTTCACCTTTCTCGAGACGATGCCGGTATCCGTTTACTGACGACTCATCTGCCGAATTATAATGCTCGAGTGGAGCAATTGTACGGGCGTGCCGATAGCTGATAGTACTATATTATTATTTGATTGGTGTATATGAAACGATTCGTTGCGTAATTTTCACTTTTGCCGCAATCGCTGCATACTTAAAACTGGTTTTCATCCCCACCTGGATGGAACGCGATTATGAGTTGAACTGATTTTTAACCGGGCCTTTTCTTAAAAATCGCCATCATGTGCTTTTTCTGTAAACTTGGAACATTTTTCGTGCTCTAAGCTGGGTGGAATTTAAAAATGATTGCCACACCGTTGAGTGTCTTTTTTGCTTCGAACAGTGATCAAAAGAAAAAAAAAATACGTGCACTCGCCTATATACGTAATATACAAAACGTGCAGGTTATAACTGAATCACCCTAGCGCTTCGAAGTGAACTAACATTAACCTTAATGAGCATTAAAAGAGCAAAGAACTCGCAGCAGCAGCAAAAGCGTGGGGAAAAAAGTTTGATGAAACTCATTTTCAACATAATATAATGGCCCGTCTGTTCGGATTGGAAAAGGATATTCATTCATTCACTTTATGAACGTGGAAGTTCCACTAATTACATAACTTGCATCTTTTCAAACGACAAAGCAGAAACTGATCGTGATTCATTAGATTTGATCCAACAAGTATACTTATGATTATGCAACTCTCCCTGAAACAAATTTTTTCATTTTCGTAGAATGCGTTCTTCGGGCGCAAATGAAATATTACCATCGACGTACAGTATTCACGGGACCAGATTCATTTTTCAAGGGCACAGTGGGCGTACGACGTAGTTTGCACGTAATTAAATTTTTGCGAAAATTTCGTTAGCGAGCGGATGCCAAAAGTTTTTAGCGCTGATATCACGGACCGACTGCTAAGTGCAACTTGATATTCGAACAACTGCGTCTAGTCGAGTGATTTATGCATCATGGGGAGGTGCCAAAAATCGCAGGGACTGCCTTCTGTGCTTATAGCGTGGCTGACATCAGCTGATGCAGCCGGGTAATGGAACTTTTTCGTGAAAATTCGGACAGTTGAGCGAAACAACGGAGTTGAGCGAAAAGTTTGTCAGACGTGAAAGTTGAGTCATTCGCTATTTCCAAATAAAATCTTGTTTCAATTAACTGTAAAGTGTTTTCATGGCACACAAAGGAATTTCGTAATACAGTATGTGCCTTGAATACTTTAATCAAAAGCAAGAAGCTGAATGAATGAAACAAATAATAATTTTGCATTCAAGGACGACTGCTACCACTGGTACTTACTTTTTTACCAGAGCGAAAAAAATGATTTATTACAATTCTCTGTATGATGTGTAAATCTATCTGCATGTTTTGAACTTTTCTACTCGAATAGAACTTACCGATTTTCAAACCAACAGTTTACGGTACTCACACCAAGCGAAATAAGTATCCTACAAATTAAAACCAAATTCGATATAAACTTTCTGAGATTGTCTATCTACATGTCTTTGTAAACCAGCTATATATTATACACAAATGCCCACGTAGGCGCTAGAATTAAATGATATATACTAATTACGTGCAAAATAGGATTAATCAAAACTGTGTGGTCACACTATTTGCTCTGGTGATAAAAAAATAAAATAAAAAAATAAAAAACAAGTAAAAAACGCCCAACCGGCACCATATTCTAAACAAAATCACGCCCGTGGCAACGACCCCAATAAGATCACGCTCCAGCCCCGATATGATCCGAAGCGCGTAGCGCCTTATCTGAAATTCATTCGCGGCGCGCGATTTATCACGGTGAGCGCAAAAAGTAAGCCGTCGTGTGTGTGTAAAATTAGCCTCCGAGCGAACGTCACCGGAATCCGATTCCATGGAATGGGGAGAGGGGGGGGAGGGCTCTCGAAAAAATCTGCACGCCGTTATCGATTTCTCGGAAAGCCGACCGTATCGGCAATGCCAATGTATACGTATCGTCCGCTCCGACATCGCAGGGCAGGAAAGACGAAGGGGGGAGGGGGACGAATCAACAAACGGTCGCCGCAGCCGCGTCACCTTTTTTTTTTTTTTCGAGACCTCGCCGATGATATAAAGGCAGTAACGGCAGTGTGGTGCAGTGTATACAGTCGACCCGCAGCTCTCATTAATAAGCACGGCTCGTCACGCGCGAGCGTACGTGTATGTATGGAGCGGGTGTACGCTCATACGTGGCCGCACTCCGATTTCGACATATGGGCCCGGCCTTTTTTTCTCTTTCACTCCAATTGTTTTTTTTTTTCATCATCTTTTTTTTTTCTCCGACGAACGTCCCCCTCTGAGCGCTCCCGCTGACTAGGAATGCCCCTATTTATTCGGAGCGCTATAAGCTTGCTCGAAAGCTCGCTATTAACTTCCCGTGAGTATCATCGTGTAAATATATTATATTGTGATACAATATTGTAGGTAAACGTATACACACGAATGCAGAAAGAAGAAGTAAAGTATGAGGCTCTGATGATACGCCGGTTATTGTTCTTGCGTCGGCGGCGTTTCCATTTGAAATCGATACTACTGTATACACCCAAGTACGCGCGCATACAACGTTTTGTTCTCGTCGATCAAAGTATTGCGGGTGCGCGGCAGTACACTAGCCGTGGTTTTATTCGTTCGGCGGACAATTTGAAAATTCAATCCTATTGGCTGGTTCCATAAAATAACCTCTTTTCTCCTCTTACATTGGTGAATTCCATACGTCACACGCCAACTGCAACTAACAGTCCTGATGGAAGCTGTCAACGCACACGCCTAACGCTGGAAGCGCACACGCGTATTATACGCTGGTCTGTACTCGAGGCGTGACCGCAGCAATAATACTTTGTCGCCAGGCTCGGACTCGTAAAACGAAGTCACGCTTACCCACAGTCGTATACATGTTCAGGTCTAACCTCAAAATTGGAATTGAATTTTACAGAGCGTATAAGTTGGGTCATAAAAAAGAGTATTTGAACGCGCATTACTTCTTTTTCAATAGTACTTAAGTAAAACAGACAGCTAGTTCAAAGCATCATGCGTTACGCCATTCCCTCTGTAGCGATAGTATTTTTAGTATCTACGTATCGATATAGGGAATGGCGCCACGCAACTTCTCAAGTGCATCTTTGTCAATTTTTGTTAATTTAAAAGAATACGTGTCTAATATTTTTAATAAACTTGATAAACTTTTTTCAAGTTAAATCATGAGAGAAAAAAACGGCTGTGGCGACGGGCTGCGAATAGCGCTACAAACGGATCGCGCGAGACAAGCGACCGCGCGTCTGACGGGACAAATGCCGGAGCGTGCCGCGGTTGGTGATAGGACATTTGGGTCATTGCTGGGGCGCGCTCTGCTGGAGGTGCCAAACTTTCTGGCTTTTCTCAGCCACTGTCGAGCGTTAACTGCGCCAGTATACTTATGCGCGTGTTCTTTTATCGCGCTGCTTGCGCAAAAGCTCGCGGCCGCGTCGAATCGTTTCGGTTGTGCGTTGCGTGAAATGACTGTTTTTTGGGAGCTGTTGTTGGCTCAGTGGTTAGAGTAAACTAGCCTCTGACACAACGCGGCTCGGGAGGTAGTGAGTTCGAATTCCGGTCA
This sequence comes from Copidosoma aretas, assembly GCA_030522625.1. Taxonomy (NCBI): domain Eukaryota; kingdom Metazoa; phylum Arthropoda; class Insecta; order Hymenoptera; family Encyrtidae; genus Copidosoma; species Copidosoma aretas. The sequence continues at coordinate 4,822 of JAPYYV010017137.1, read as the reverse complement.
GATCACTCAGTTTTTTCTGATGTGCGCTCTGGCTCGGGATAAGAACTCACAATTTCGTCAAATAACCCAACGTCCTACCCTACCGTTGTTATTAGAACTGCCGATATAATTAACTGTTAAGAAAGCAATAATGTATAATAATAAGCATGTAATGCGTACGATAATGTAGTATGTGATAGGTAATGTTTTAAAGCATACAGTTTTGTGAAAACCTTCTGCAAGTATTATTGAGCGGCACACTCGCTTTTTCAAAATGAATATACATTTTTAAACTTTCGTCCACATCATAAGGTTTATTTTCATATGTTAAACGTTACTCAGAAAGTCTTGAAAAAAATATGCGAGGAAGAGACCATTTATTATTTTGCCATTCGGTCTCTGATGTCACCAACAATTTTTGAGCAAAGTATTTTTGGACTACTGGGATTACATGTCTACATCCACCTTACGCGCTGAGGAATTTAGAACGAAATTTTTTTCGTCAATCAATCAACTGTTTCTTGATTAAGTATTTCGTCAAATAGAGCTAAAAAAAAAACAATCAGGCCATACAGATTTGTACAGAACTTGTTAATAAACATATCAATGTGATTATAAATGCGAGTGACCTCGCAGTCCACTTCTTAATTAACCTTTCGGTGAATTAAAACAGAAAAATGAGCAGCAGCAATTGGAACAATTATATCTTCTCTCTAATGGATATACTGTTAATGATCCTCACATGTATTTTCATCTGTACAGTTGCAAAGCGTTAATTTCAATTAAAAACAATAAGGCTCATGAAACTCATTATCAACCGGATGGTTTAATATTTACAGTGCTCTACTTTAATGTCAATTTACATACAACATTTTTAAGAACTGTACAATTGTAAAAAAGAAGAAAATTATAACGACACGCAACTGAAATCTGTCTTTGCTCCTTAATCGCATGATGGGCACTGTTACACCGTTCATAATATTATACACTCCTGTCATTCACGAGCCATCACAACCCCGTTCAAAAACGTAACATCTGACTGATGTACGTGACATCTCTTTCGGATCATAATCCCCCAGCTCCGCATGGAGTGCAAACACACGACACGTGCCAATGAAAAACCCAAACACAGGCATGATCCATCAGTATAGGAGGGGTACAGCGGCGGCCGGTCGGACGCCCCGGCCATAACTAATCGAATTACTTATTACATCTATTACGCCAAAGTCAGCTCACGCTTAGCGTCATCGCTGCTTAAATTATATACTATCATACCAAACTATAGGTACATCATATGCGCGTGGGGAAGAGGGGGAAAAGGCTAAAGGCCATTATGCGCGTGGGGGGGGAGGGGGGGGGGAGCAACTGATTAAAGTCGTTTCCTTCAATACGACGCAAGAACGCAACGAGCCTCTACCCCCCTCGCTCGCCCCTTTGACATGTATAATATATACATATTATACTATACATATAAACCCGCATGGGCAGCAACAGTAAACTGGCCAGTTATTGCAGTCATAGATCTCTCGTTGTCGCCGTGTATTACACGTGCATTCTATTAACCGCCGCGCAAGCAACGAAAGCGATCCGCAAATAAAATTAGCGTGTATCACTCTGGAGCTTCTCCACAGCTTATTTCATGGTACACTGCTAGCCCTTGTCACAGTGATAATGAGACATGTGGAGAAAAAACCCCACAGACCACAGTGGTCCCGCCAGTGAACGGAGCGGGGAATTAAACACAAGCCCTGCAGGTGGAAGGCAATCGCTCTACTACTGAGCCACTAGGTAGCTCTCTCTTATACTTATTCGTGAACCGCGAAATTCGAATACTATTTTCTTACTGGTTGGTTCCATAACATAACCGCTCTTATTAGTTAATTTCAAGCTTAGTGGTTCACGAATATAAGGGCTTGCTGTGCACCTATCACTGTTTTCGAGCGACTGCTCTCAGAGCAAACCGATAGTATTCATCTCTTTCCAGACCGCTGCAAAAAAAGAGACAGAAGTATTCTCGGAGTGCACCGGAGCATCGCTCGAAATCGCTATATTATAAATGTATACTTTTTTTTTTTTACATTATAGTGTTGTACGTCCGGCTCTTTTTCTATAGGCACTACTGAGGGTACTCAGCACTTGGGAGAGGAAAGAAACGAGGGATGCGAGAGGGGGTAGGGGGTGACTAACAACCGTTCCGCATTCGCCCAGGACAAGACCTGTGGGGTGAGGAAAAATCCAACCCGAAACGGCCCGGTGTATTGACCAAGTCCTGACCAGGTGTATATGTCCAGGTGTAGGGCATAGGCACAAGGTCTGAACTTCTGAACACCTCCCGCTCACGTCGTCCGTAACGTAATAGAAACAGTTAATCGAACCTCGAAATCAACAGCAAAGACGAAACGGCGAGACTTGAACGGTCACCCACCAAGTACTAACCGAGCCAAACGCTGCTGAACATTGGTGATCGACGAAACTGCGACTCTACCGCTGCGCCATCGTGTCGGTTTATATGTATAAATATTTACTTACCTATCCATGCCTACTCCTAAGTACACGTATTGAAAAATTTGAGGCGGCATGACGGTCAAAAGAGTAGGGTACACGTCTATAGAGTGGACGATGATAGATTCTGCCGAAAATGTTAGGCCGACGATTTGACTGCAGTCGCACTGTTTCAACACGTACAGTGTACAGACAGACTCGGGGGTATAATTTCACGCGTTATACTTTTCCACACAATGAACACCGCGCGAGCGGATACGCGCCGACAATATTATTTGTTATAGTCACTGCGGCAAGCTGCGGCAGCAGCAGCTGGTCGTAAGTATGGTATTCAATAAACAGGACATTATAAAGTATATACCGTACATTGCTTTTGTCACCGCTGCAGCGACTGTCACGACTCTCACCCCCTTAACATCGCGAGTAACATCGTGCATCTAATCTAGAGCGTTATCCGCAGGATCAGCGCACTTTTCACGCTTTTTTTCTGACGCCATGTATAATTTTTATTACTGCCTGAAACATCATTATCGACTGCATCTGGCACACGTATTATGAATCGTGCTGGGCTATATATAGTATACGTGATATACGCGGCTCTTTCGAAGTCACGACCAACAACGCTTCCAGACGATCGAGCATCAATAACCGGCAATTTTCGCGCAACAAAGACAACGTGCTTCTTCTCGTTTTTTGGTTGTCTCACGCCCATCTACGAAGCTTTTAGTTGAATCGCGGGAAACGTGGCGATGGATTTGCCACTCACATCCAGATCGTTATCTTCGAACATTCTTTGCGCGAGATGAACGAGTTCTTTTGTGAACGCACGAGAGAGTAAACACGTATGCTGTGTCTTTGGATAACGTGAAATACTCGTATAATATACGCCAGAACCATTCAATATAATTCACTGATAGGAAGACAGTCCGTGAAAATTCCATTCAAGTAAATTAATGTAGTCTCTCGCGGGGCAAAAATGTCAAAACACAATCCAGAGATAAGAACTGGTTATCTGGTATAGGTGGCGAGTGTATGATTATTTTATAAGTATAGGCTATCTAGTAAATGAAACGGACTACCAACTAAAAGGTGTAAGTGCCTCGTAATGTATTTGAACGCATGTACGTTCGTAGAAGAGCGTGTCATCTCAAAAATGTATTATAAAATCGCATCATCTCATGATACGGTATACAAACGTATATAACATCGTACCCTTTATCATTTTGTTTTGACAAGTTTCACATTCTTTAACCATAGAGATATTATAATAGAGCACGCGACGAGCCTGGCTGCCTGGTCCGAGGAGTGAGAGAGAACGCTGCAGTAAAAGTACAGTAAAAGAAACGTAGTGTGACAAATTCGTATTAACTATGTCTGTCCTTGTGTTCAATGTAATCTTAGCGAAAATTTTTGTTAAAAAAAGGATTTATGAACAAAAATTGTATTATTTGGTGTATTGTAAGTTGATTGATACATTTTTCTGTATTATGAGGAAATAAAACGCTTTCCAACAGACTTATAAGATGCTACGTTTTTATCATACATTTTTGAGATGGTACGTTTTCATAATACATTTTTGGGATACTTTCGTCCACTATCTTACGCACCGATGTAATAAATGCCTCCTGATGGTCGAAATAAGTTTTCATGTGTATCATATCGATTCCTCGCAGCTGAGTAGATTACGATCTATGTAAATTTCGGACACGTGAAATAGAACTTTTCACACACGCGCGCGATGTGCGTACGTGATAACTTGTACATATAGGTATACAGAATTGAGTTCATTAATTTCTCCTCTTCCCTGCCACCCTATAGAGCAGAGCTTTTTTTTCTTGCATTTAAGTGTATTAACCCAGAATATACACTGTCTTTATTCAGAAAATATTTTACATGGATCATATCGTGTGATACACGTAATAATAGAGATACAATGTTACATATAACGAGTGTGGATAATACTCATACGTATTGGCCCCGTGCAGCTCGGTGGAGGGGAGGGCTGGCGACTTTCAGTGACGGCCACCGCGACTATTTTCTTCCATAAGATATAACACGGGCTCTGGGGGCAAAATGAGGGCAGCACCAGTTCTGCACTGGGCGAATAAATACAAAGTCGGGTAAGTAAGAAATGTTACATATTACTAGAAAGTATAGGGTGTAAATTGCCCACTGTATATGCATAAAAGTATTACAGAATGAATATGTTACATAATAAGCTAGTTATGGCTACGTGGATGGGGATATCTCCAAGCCCCATCCACGTAGCCATAATAGAATCATCCGAACTGTCTAATCAAATTGCAAGCTCCACTTCTCCACTGTGCTTTTCTTTCGATTA
>JAPYYV010017132.1:0-20620 GCA_030522625.1 Copidosoma aretas | reverse complement strand
TGTATTTGTTTTTATGTTATTGATAATAATATTACTTATTTAAACGCAAGAAAAATCAGCGCTTTGAGTCCACTGTTATTACGGCTTATATTATTATTAATAATTTTATTAATCCAAACCTGAGAAAAGTCAGCGCTCTGGATCACCTGGTATTTGTTTTTATGTTATTGATAATAATATTATTAATTTAAACGCAAGAAAAATTAGCGCTCTTGGTCACCTGATGTCAGTTTGTGTGTTGTTAATTTCAACGCTAGAATAACATAACATACCCATCCCTGAATTCTTCATTCATTTATTATTGTAATTTATTACACAGTTATTGTAGAACAGGCCTAATTAATTCAAATCATCCGCTGACTGCCCGGCCAATGAGCGCGAGTCAGTACTTGCGGCCAACTTCAAGTAGGGCGGACATATCTCATGCACCCGAAAATGGGGGCTGGCGTGCAGAGCGCGCAGGGGGCGATCCCCCACTAGTGTATATGTGTATATATACATATATATATATATATATATATATATATATATACATATATATTCACTTTGTACTGGAAATTGATTTCACCCACTTACATGCGGATTGAAAGTAACAACCGTGTGTAAGCTCTCACTCTAATAGAGTCGCTATAAATCCGTCGATCTTGTAGTTGCCTATTGTACGCGGTATTTTTATTAGAGAGAGGGGTTGCATCTTACAGGCAGTTCATTTCGATCTCTTAGCCACAACTTCTGCATTTGTACGGAATGCTCTGATAGTTATTTTTCGGCTTCACCGCGCGCCAACTTCAGTCGTGTAAAAAAGTGCCACTTAAGTCACATGTATCGAACACAATTTTTTAGCACGAGTGACTTAAGCCCGCCACATTAATAAGTTATACACAGTTTTAATATTTTATAAATCCTACACTATATGCGACAGCCACATTCCTATGACAGTCGTTCATTTATATATAAATTCAGCATCACACAAACCCTTGCATATACATTTGAATAATGAATATAGTCCAACATCATTCCTCAGCCAATCAGAAAGTAGCTAGGTCTCATCACAACATTGCAGTCGAGCATAACCTCAAAATTTGAACGTATTTTATTAGCATTTTTTTACAATTGTGGATCGCTTAATCGATTGATTATTGAATATACTTATTTTTCTATCACCCTCATTTAAAATTTATCCATTCTCAAGTACGTTTTGTCATTATTTATCGTTATTTTAAACCTTTCTTTCATAAATAATGCTGTATTTAAAACTAAAAATTTCAAAATTCCTGCCAGATCATTAATCTGCTGTCCCTGTTGCTAACTTCATGCTGTACAGTTACTGTCGAGGATAACCTCAATGTTCGAATAATTTTAATCGTAGTTTTCATGCATTTCTGGTCTTTCTTCGAATGATTGTTTGTTGTACTCATTTTTCCATCATCATCATCCATTTTATATCCATTCCTAAGTGAATTTGGTCCTTATTTATCGTTATTTTGAGCACTGTAACAGGGTGTAAAAAAATAAGATCTTTTTTACACAGTGTCAAAAAGTGATACTTCAGTCACGGAAAAGAGTGACTTAAGTGCGGGCTTAAGGCACGCAGTGCTAAAAACCTGATTAACATTTCAATCTTTATAATAAAACGGAGTATCTAGGGAGCAACTTTTGCATATGCGAATACCAGCAAATGTATGCTACAATAATGCTATTTAAAAATAAGAAATTGTACGTACTTAGTGTATAACTGATGTTTGTTCCATGGCCGAGGCCAAGTTTAGCCGCTCAACGTAGCTTGAAAGCTTGAAAGAGCAACCGTGAAACACTTATATTCGCCTTGTTCTACCCAACATCAGCGCCACCAAGTGGCAGTCTGATCGTCCTCTAAGTGGTGATAAACACAGTGAATTGTACAGGCTATGGGTGATAATGTGACAAAGGAGTAAATGTGTGATACTGTTTTAAACACTTAAAATTTTTGTTTTTGGTATACTCACGTAAAATTCAAGTAATCAAGTGAGAGACATTTATTCACCTGTGCTCCAATCCATTGTCTGAGTATAAGTCGACGTCACGAAATACGAAATTCTAATAATTGTTGATAAAAATTATTGTATGTATTTTTAACTAGCTGGAAACTATAAGAAGTGCAAAAATTAGATCACCACGTTCATGTTTATAAGATTGCATACAAGGTTAAGTTAAATATAAATATTATAACATTAAAAATTTTCTCATAAATAATCAAGGAATTTGATCTGTCCAGGAAATACTTACGTTACCTGCATCAACAATTCAAAGAAATAAATTTGTGTTGGAATTTTATTTGCGGATTATAGATATCAAAATTTTCAAACTGACACAAGTTACATTTTCTTCGTTTTAAGTTCTAATTTGCTTGATTGTTAAGTGATATTATACAATACATCACTGATGCGTACGTAGTACATATTGCTGCTACATGGCACAGGTCAAGGAACTTTGTTATTTAAGAGAAAGTTGTTAATTTTGTCATATTTATATTTAACTTAATCTCTTATGCAATCTCGTAAAAATCAGCGTGATGATTTAATTTTGGCACTTCTTATAGTTTCCAGCAAGTTAAAAATACATAAAATAATGCTTATCAACAATTATTACAATTTCTATTTCGTGAGGTTGACTGATACTCAGACAATGGATTAGAGCACTGGTGAATAAATGTCTCTCACTTGAATTTTACGAGAGTATAATATAATAGCAATATCCTATAGTCGTGTCTACTCATGTTCTTTGGCATCATTCTCTCTATCTGTCCTTGTGCTCGTTAGTTTGCTAACGAGAACCGCCGACCAACGACATTCCTCCCCCTACTAAGCAGTATAGATACGTCACTGTACAGTTTTTAAAGGATTTTCCCAGCCAGGTAGGAGCCAGTACACCACTCCTTCCCCCTCCACCCTACGACCCCTTTCATGGCCAACACATCCGCTGTAAGTTGCTTAGGCGCTCATTCAATTTTCTCTGCTAATAATTAGATTATTTAATAGGACTAACAGCTCCGCTTCATGCATGCTTCGCTCGTCAAATTTTCAATAATTGAATACAATCTGGGAAATTGCACATACTGGTTTGAGCATTCGGTCAAAGAGATAGGATAAAAGATGAAAACAAGCTAAAATTCAGGCATTTCTGGACGTTGACATTATATTATCTGGATGATTTTTTATGAATTTTCACACTTGTCTTTTTTAGTGTAGTACACTCTTAAAACCCCTGGTAGTACAATGGCAGAAAAGGTCAGCAGAATTGCGTAAATCTTGCTTAAGTCTTGCGTAAGTACGCAAGATTTACGCAAGATTTACGCAATTCTGATGACCTTTTCTGCCGCTGTGCTACCTGGGTATAAAGTACATACTGACGTACTTTACAATAATAACAAACGTAAATACAAAATTGGTTAAGTGAAGAAGCCAAAATATTAATAGAGGCATATAACATATCTGGACTGTACGAAGTATGGTTCCATAAACGTTCAGGTACTTATGGAACGAAATAGTATATTACGCACCACGGGAGAAAAAGTAAAGAATGCTCTAGCTCAACCCGAGATGAAGCCGAGGGTGCTAAACGTGTGATCTGAGCATTCTTTATGTCTTTCCGTGGTGCGTTAACGATTTTTCACCAATCCTGCACCGGGAGGAGGAATTTTCTTCCCACGAAGCGGGAGGAAAGTTCCCACTTATAGCGCAGTATCGTAAAAATAATGTTATTTGCTCGGTTTAATGTTTGAATTACGTGTTTCTGTGTTTTAGTTTTTCGTCAAAAAGTATTAAAGTCCTGCGTGCAGTAACTTTTTACAGTTAAATACTGAGTACAATTGATTACTACACCAACCTTTGCAAAAAAACCAAGACCAAAAAGTGAAAAACCACTGCCAATTTATTGGCACAGAGCTTCCTCTTTCACATGTTCTACTTTTTTTTTTATGAAAATAGTTAATTAAAAAAAAAAGCCGTACTGAATAGAAATTAATAGACAGAATATTGAGTTATAGTTTTTTCAAGGACACTGTAAGAAAAGTTTTTTGTACTTGTCCTACTAGTTTGTAAGATTACAACATCCGACATTATCAAAATATCATTGACCATGTAATATAACTAGCTATTGTAATTTTACTACGTCGGACGTAGAGATTTTTTTTTCTACACTAGACATCGTAAATTGATTACGCAAGGCTTGGTAATTTTATTCTTGCGTTATTTAATTTTTATAACAAAGTATGATTACTATGCTGGTAGCGAAGTTTCTGTACTATTGTGCACTTAAAAACCTGTATTTACAACTTTCCGTCCAGAAAATCCTGAGATATGAACAAAGATACGTATTTTTTCGAGATTTTTACTCGCACACCCTCATCAATTTTTTTTATTTTTAAATGTGTGTTTTTTTTTATTTCAGGATCTTTCATATTTTGCATCACGAAATATTTTTAAAAAAAGTATAACATCGAAGAAATTAATGTAAAAAAAGAATTAATTTTCCAAAATCGATAATATCGAAATAAAAAAAAAACAAATCTATGGAACCGGATTTTTTTTTTTTGTAATAGGTAATTTTTTTTTTTTGTAATAGGTAACTAAATTAAAAAAAAAAAATAAGGCTAGTTGGGTCAAAATCGGTCAACGGAATCGTGAGATAGAACTTATTACATTTGTGCTCAATTATACATCCACGCACACCATAATTAATTTCCTTTTTTCCATCCAAAAACGTTATTTTTTAGGATATTTTATGAACTTCAAGATTTCCTTCGACAAAATATTTTAAAAACAACGTTAAATAGCGAAAAAAAAACTTTTTTAAAAATAATCGATTTTCTAAAATTAATGGAATCAATATAAAAGACAGTAAATTTACTACATTGGGCATAATAATATTATTCTTACGTTATTAAGATTTTACGATTCTCGTAGTATTATTATCATGCTAGTGACGAAGTTAATAACATTTTAGAATTTAAATTCACGTATTTACAACTTTCCGTCCAGAAAGTCCTGATATATCAACGAATATACATATTTTCGATCATACACCCACACATACCCTCATCTAATTCATTTTTTTTTTAATTTAGAAACTTTTTTTTGATTAATTTCAAGATTATTTGTGTTTTTTATGATAAAATATTCTTGAAAAAAGTTCAACATCGAGCAAATTAATTTAAAAAATCGATGATGTGAAAAAAAAAAAATAAAAAGAGATGAAATCAAATTTCACTTTTTAGTGATAGGTATCCAGAACAAAAGCCTTTTTGTGTCAAAATCGTTCGAGGAAATCCTGAGATATAACTGATCAAATTTATAATTTCATATACACCCACACACATCCTTATCAAAATTTTTTTTGTTGATCCAAAAACGTTATTTTTTTGGAAATTTTATGATTTCCAAGATTTTCTGGAACAAAATATTCCAAAACAACGTTTAATAAAGAAACAATCCATTTTTTCAAAGAAATTGATTTTTTAGAGTCAATAAAATCAAAATAATCAATAGACGAATCCATAAAAATGTAATTTTTTTTTCAGAGATGTGAAAATCGGTCGAGGAAATCCTGAGATACAACTTACTACACACACACACACGCGCTCGCTCACGCGCTCGCGCGTACATAAACACACATAGATTGACATTTTGCCAAAATGGTATGTTCATCAAACATATTTATATCATGTATACATGTTTTCTCGATATATGATTTTTAGTATATAACAAAGCTTCCGCTCTATGAGGAAGCAAAAAAGTTAAAAATAATTCTAAAGATTTGCTTTTATTTACATGTAGGTCCAAAAAGCAAACAGAATATACGGATAAAAAGGCAGAAAAGCATTTTCATAAATTAAAGTAAGGCTAAAACAGTATCCATTAAAAAAATTTATTTGAGATTAATGTTGAAAAATATCTTCGCCCTCGCTTTTATTTTTTGGGAAAGCTTTTCTGCTGTTTCGATCGGAGATTATTTCTTACTTTTAAGATTATTATATTGAGATCTTACCTCTGACGTTATCCTAAGTTCATAAATTATACGAAAATTTGCACTTTGTATTTAGATACAATTTTTTTTGATAATATAACTTATTTTGAGAAGAAAATATGTCTTGCTTCATTTTCTTTTTATAATAAGCTTTAATTTCAAAAAAAAAATTTTATATATATGTAAAGTGCAAATTTTCGTTTGATTTGTGAACTCAGCATGATGTAAGAGGTATGTTCTTTACAGGTAAATCAAAGCGAATCGATACAATTTTTTTCTTTTCGGGTAGATTATAAATGTATGCCCTATTTAATTTTTTAAGTGACGTTCTGCTGATACAATAAATTTATTTATAAAATTTTACATTGTGTAAAAACATATTACCATATATTAGGTGATTAAATAATTAAATACTAAGGTGGACTGGATCTAATATTCTAAATATATCACTACTTGGACAAATGGAGTGTTAAAAAATGATTGAAAATTCAGTTGTGCATTCTGAACAATTAATGGGAATAAGGGCGATACTTCGATGAGCCCCACCCTCCCTAATTAAATGAACCCTAATTTATTCTTATTGGAGAATCTTGTAATATATTAATAAGTTACTAAGAAAGAAGCAAAGAAAAAAAATTGATCTACGCAAATTAAAGTTATTCATGCAGATGTACGTATTTGTAAAACAGAGCACAGCTATATATATTTTTCAATCGAAAGGATTGCCTCTCCTGCCATTATGAGAGAACAATGGGATATTCAAAATGGTGCCACGCTTATTTGCACTGGCACGTGAAAAATATCCAAAGATGATTCTTGCAAATGTAGCGTGATTCTAAATAGCACGACTGTGCGCGGATAAGTTAACTTTCTCGCGTGGGATTCCCGCTGAACACAAGCGGCCCGACCTTCACCGTACCAGCCAACGTCCCATTGTTGTCAATTATGCAATGAATTACATGGCTGTGACATCAGCAGATGTAGACACTAGGAACTCTTTCTCCTCCTTAATTTCATCAAGTTTCCGTTCACCATGCATGAGAGATACAATAGGATACAATTGAATTTTTCTATTTTTTACTTTTTGATTTTAATTCCTTAACAATTATATTAACAAATTTTCCAGTGTTCCCAAGCCTAATGTAAAAATATCAATTGAATATCTATTAACAATTATTATAATAGAATGGGAAAAAATGATATTTTACGTTTGAAGACCATTATTTACTACTATTCTTCAATAGTAATGTTCGTCAATAATGTTTATCTCATCTCTCGAGGGTGACCACTGGGCTTGATGTGTATTAGTGAAAAATGCTTTTTTTCCTACTGAGGGTGCACCAGACGTTCAGAAACGCTTGAAGTAGTAAAAATTTAAAATATCTCTAGCTTACGTGCTCCTCAATATGTTCGAAAAACCATAGAACCTCTTACGAAACAAATAACGAATATATTGTACACCCGAGACGAGTTGATTCTTGCCGAACGTCAACATTTCAATTCGATTGGTAGATTCCAATGAACCCTATAACCTTAATGGTTGTTTTGGTTCACTTTTTGGAAGGTTTACCGCGTACTGGGTGTGATTGAGCGAAATTAAACATTTGAAGCTATGGAAGCTAAAAATAGTAGTTTTCCTACCTCTGGCACTTTTGCGATCCTGGTACACCCTCGGTAGGAAAAACAGCGTTCGCCACTCATGTGCATCCGACCAAGGGGGTCCCAACGGTCCCTAGGTCCGAGGGCGCTTGCGAAGCAATGCCACTCATGTGCGTCTGACCAAGGGGGTCCCAACGGTCCCTAGGTCCGAGGGCGCTTGCGAAGCAATGCCCAAGGGACCGTTGGGACCCCCCTGGTCGGATGCACATGAGTGGCGAACGCTGTTTTTCCTACCGAGGGTGTACCAGGGCTGCAAAAGTGCCCGAGGTAGGAAAAATAGTATTTACGATTTTCTGAACTATTCACCTAATCTCAAGTAAGAGCCAATTGGGGGAACATGGAATGACTTAGCAACAAATTCAGATTTGATAAATGTGAAGATATCTATATAATTACTTTAAAAAAAGGTCATACTTGTAATACTTTAATCATATTTTTATGATCAAAACAAAAATTTAGTCAGGGTAACATTCGAAATAGAGTGAGATCATTTTTAAACCGTTTATTTGAGAACAGTTAAGTAAAGATTCTAGATTAAGGTAGTACGTAACTTTTCGAAGTTACTTTTAATTATTGATTCTTTATTGATACATACGGAATGTGAATCCGAATTGACTGAAATGATTTAAAAACAAAGAAATCATCAGTGCAATTTATTTAAGTTAATCAAAATACTCGAGTCTTTATGTACACTTGTGCATCATATACGTATCTGATGGTAAATTGAATAAAATCAAGGTCACTGACCTCTGCATTGTTTTTTAAGTATCTCTTTGGCAGCCCTTTTCATCCCCTGTTCCTTGCTGTAAAGGAGTCTCAGCTTCAGATATCCCGTGCCTTAATTTCATTGATGGGCTCAATTATCTGTGCCTTCTCTTCGGTCGGTCGGCTACGTCTCCACCGTTCTTCTTTATGATATACCTGTTTTGCAGGTGATGCCCAAGTCCTTTGACTTTCTCTCGTACTAAAGTCAGTATTCACTCTTCACAGAAATCGGTATTAGAGAATAAGCAGCTAAACAGAACTGCGTCTAATTTTTTCCAAGAAATTTGAAAATGAGATATTCTATGCTCCAACGGTCTAATTTTCTAACAGCAAGCGGATATCCATGGACCAAGACCAAACATTTACTCGTTAATTACAGGCTTGAGATAGAAATCCTCAAAATAGACGGGTTCTTCTCCATTGATGAGAATTGTCTCTTTCTCTTCATGGATTACGATTGGACTAATTGATTCCAATATTTTAAGCAAGAAAATTTTCATTTTTTAGCTCTTCTATGACGTTATTGCTACACGTTATTTATCGCACTAACCAATATTCTATTTCAAGTTATGCCAGATCTGTAACATATAAGTTACAAATTTACAAGTATGTGTTTCAGATGTAAAATCACTACATCATATACTACTTTTTCCAGCTTTTGTTTAACTTTAATTCTTGATTTTCCGGGTCAAACCTCAAAATCAATTATTGTAATACTTTCGGTCATCCAATGATGCGTAAATTCCCCACACAGCTTAAGTTTTGATGACAAAACATTGTCGGATATCCAAAGTGTTAAGTTTTCAGTTGGTTCGATTGATATTTTATATTTGCAAATGAATTGTTCGTGAATTTAGGGTAGTTGGGTCGGTTGAGTGGTTCTTAACCTATATGGTTAACTGAATAATCAAAGATTTCCATAGTAATGATTGATAATTAATGTACCATAACCCCAAAATATTCTGAAAGACTTTCTAATTACAGACATTACGAAAAACATTTTAAAATATCTATAAAACCCAAAAAGTTGAGAACAACTTCTTCGAATATAGATACACACTAAACACATGGCAATCGTATTAGAATTAGAATATTTGAAAAACGACACGGCTAAACGATCCAAAATTTGAATATGCTATTCCTACAGGTATAAGAAATAATATGGTAGTTTAAAATAAAAAAAAATTGAGTGGCTTTTTTAAAATCTATTATAATGGCTGTTTTTCATGCAGTTCGCTTATGATTCCCTACCATTCCCGCGAATACCACTCCCCGAACATCTATTCCCCCGAATGACCATTCGCCCAAACGCCTAGTCCCCCGAATGACCATTCACCCAAATAAACATTCCCCCGAACGCCCAGTTTCCCAAATTTTTGGAATATCAATTGTTTTTTTTTAATTTTCATTGCCTGTCATATTATGTTGTTTATACATTGCAGTTCAAAATTGCAAGTAACCAAAATTAAATTGTTCAAATTACTCGTAATATAACAAACTAAAAAATGAATTCCGCACTTGAAATTATAAATGATAATCGATTACTTGTTGGTGGCTACGTATATGTGAGATCGCGAAACAGTTCTTCGAGCATTTGTTTCAGTGGCTAATGAATATGGAATTAGAGATTGTAAACCTAAAATAGTTATGTGTGATTTCGAGCTTTCTATCATAAATACCACAAAAGAAATATTTCCCCATCTTGCTATTTCGGGGTGTTTTTTTTATCTCAGCCAAAACTTGTACCAAAAAATTCAAGATCAAGGGCTTCAAACTGCATATAATGATCCGAATGACAGAGGGGTTCGCAATTATACACACATGCTCGCAGCCTTGGTGTTTGTAACAATCAGTGATGTGGAACGCAGTTTTGTTCAATTAAAAGCAGAAGCACTAGAAAATATGGAGTGTATCACTGAGTATTTTGACAGAACGTACGTAAGGGGGACAGCACCGAGGGGAAGATTGAAAAAAGTGCCACCTCGATACGCACTAGAAATGTGGAATCAGTATGATCCAACAATCGACGGCCAAGCAAGGACGAACAATGCTTCAGAAGACTGAGACAATCGCTTCCATCTGTTAATGGGGAAGAACCATCCCGATGTGTACTGTTTCATTAAAGAATTATTAAAGGAACAGGGCAATACAGAAATTGCAGTCGTTGAACTGTCTCTGGGGCGTAGAGTCAAGGCTGCTCCGAAGAATAAATGGATTCAAATTCAATAAAAAATTCAAAGCATTGCCTTAAATTATGAAAATTACGAAAACTTAGACTATATTCGTGCTATTGGCCATCACATCGTTATTTCTCATATTTAAATCAGATGTTATACAAATATATGTGGCAATAATGAAGTACTGACTATGCGTATATTATTCGGAGGATTTTCGGGGAAGTATTTTGGGGTAATGAGTAGTCGGGGGAATGGTCGTTCGGGTGAATGTCCATTCAGGTGAATTGGCGTTCGGGTAAGTGGGCATTCAGGGACTTGGATTCGGGTAAATGGGTGACAACGTTTGCTTATACTTTAAATCTTTAAAACGGTACCGGCAATCTTTGCAATATTTTTTAACCAATATTGTATAATATTACGAAGTGATACTTAAAGTTTGAAACACTTTCGTTAAAGTTCGATTTTTGGATGAACTTCCTTATTCATGTGTTAGAATCACAACAAAATAATTTATATAGGCGTGCACGAATGTAACACGCAAACGATTTTTTTTTATTTACTTTGTCAACAAATATTTTTTTTGAAGTATCCTCAATGAACAGATTTATGTAATGCTATATATTTATCATATATAATTCAGATATGGTATTTCTATATTCTTTAAATGAAAAACATCTTGAATATCCACTCAGTTAGTAGGTTGAAAAAATAACTTACTATTAAATTTGCGAAGATTTAGGAAAAAAATTACTGTAAGTGGCTGAAAATATCTTAAATAATTTCAACGCTTTCATTACAAGTATTAGTTCAGCCTGTGCAAAGAACTGCATTTTTTTTAGATTGTAGAATAGTTCCCATACGGGAATTTGTGTATATAAATACATGCAACATGATCAATTGCCTTGTTGATTAATTTTATTATAGTTCTCTGACAAAATATAATTTAATTATGCAGCTAGTATTTGTATATACCGTTACAGATCATAATCTCAGTATAATCCCACAATTAGCATTTCTCATGAAAAATTCTATTTGGTCCGTCAGATAGATTATCAAAAAATACTGAACACGTGTTTTTTCTTTTTTCACATAAAAAAGAAATAATTGAGATAGAGCTCGTTAATGTTCGGACTAAGGGACGAGTGACACCACTGCTCGAGAACGCTGTATTAGCCATGACGGCATAAATGCATAGGCAACTCTAAGGCATGGTGAACAGTTATGTTCAACTTGCTAGTACATGCTCAATTGTTTGTAAATCATGATAAAAATTTTTTGAAATACTCCTTAGGTCTTACACGTTCTCATAGTTATTGTAAGAACTTGATAAGTATTTTTGTTTTTTTGGAAAAAAGATTCAAGTGTCACTCGTTGGAAAATATCATTGCTTCAATAAAAAAAAGTCCATTATGAAATCCTAAACAAATTTTGAACAGATTTGTTCTACATCGTCTCAAGAACGTCTAAAAAAAATTTCAGGAAAAAATGTTGTATAGAAAAAGGTCTAGAAGCAATTTAGTAAAATTTCGTCGCACGGCCACGTAGCTGTGGCGCTTGACTGTTATTCATTCTGATTTTCATTAACAACTTTTAAAAGTTCAGGATTAGCTTGATGTCGGAAAGTTCTTTTACGTTTAAAATTTCATGAGTTTTAAGTTTATAACTTTACTGCGTCAAATTTTACTTTTATTTCATCGTTATTAACTAAAAAAAGTGCAAAGTACCAAAATTACGCTTATTATGTACTTTCCTATCTTCAGTATATTTTCTCCAGTTTAGCCACGAAATAAAAATATACAGCTCAGTAATTTAGTAATTAATAGAAATCTCATTTAGTTCCAAACAAAATAGAACCTTTCGACATTAAGCTAACCTTACAATTTCAAAAGTTATCAAGGAAAATCAGCATAAATAAGAGACAAAAGCCACAGCCACGTGGCCGTGCGACAAAATTTTACTAAATTGCTTCTAGACATTTTTCTACACAACATTTTTACCTGAAATTTTTTGCAGACGTTCTTGAGACAATTTGGCATAAATCTGTGCAAAAAATTTTCATGACTTCGTAACGGACATTTGTTTATTGAAGCAATCACAATTTTTAACGATTGACAGTTGAAATTTTTTTCCAAAAAAACAAAAACACTTATCAAGATCTTACAATAACTATGAGAAAGTGCAAGACCTGAGGAGTATTTTATAAATTTTTTATCATGATTTACCAACAATTGAGAAAGTACTAGCGAGTTGAACATAACTGTTCGCTATGGCCTAGAGTTGCCTATGCATCCTTGACGTCATGGCTAATACATGGTTTTCGAACAGTTCCGAACTTTAACAAGCTCCATATCAATTAGTTCTTGTTTATGTGAAAAAAAAAAAAAAATACGTGCTTAATATTTTTTGATAATCTATCTGACGGACCAAATAGATTTTTTTATAAGAAATGCTAATTGCTTCTGCGCTATTATACTTATATTAAACCAATAATCACTCTAAATTTTATGAGAATTGGTAAAAAATTAGGTAACAAAATATCTGTTGACTTACTTCATTGGATTTTTATGATTTCATCACGTTACCGCAATATGTGGGTACGATCGTAAAAATGGTGGATAACCATTTACGCTCGATCGACCTTGTATGAGTGTGAAAAGATACTCCATCACTAATCGGACGTATAAAACATCGCAGGTTTGATATAATTATCAGTCCAATCAGCGGAAAATTCAAGTAAATAAAATAAATATTTCTAAATGATCCTAATAAAATTACAATTCGACGAAAAAAATCATATTGTATGGCTTGTCACGCATGCGCGTGTGTGCACACAGAATCGTCAATTTTGGGTGAGGAATGCACTTCAGCAGCTAGATGAAAAAAATGCGTCTTATTATTTCATCATGACGTTTGATTTTCCGTTCAGTACGAGGCTTTGACTGTGTGACAGTAACAATGAACCACAAGCACATCACGCATGCCATTGCTCCTAACAGTTCTGTGGCTGTGCAAACAGGCCGACTCACAACTTTATCGTTCACCAGTACCGCGATGGGTATAATTTCCTCTTATCACCGTACGATACGACGACGATGAGAATAAAAAGAAGACACACCGTTACACAGTCAAAGAGTTAAATCTTGTAAATAAAAAAAAAAAAAAGAACAAAAAGGCTGACGAAAAAAAGTCGAGCGTTTCTATTGTAGTGTAATATAATGAAACCCGAGAATTTTAAATGCACACTGCATCTAACTATGTGCAACGTCGAGCGGCGTGAATATTTGTGGGCGTATGCTCTTTTGACCGAGGGGTCGACGACCCACGCACACCGTGGTGCGCACGGACGAGCCCCGGCGAGCAGCTAAGAATTTGGTGCAGGTGAGATAGGCAGACGACGTCCCACTCTTTATCTCTTTCTTCCTTCCGAACTGCTGCTGCGGCTGCTTATATACGTACAATAATCGAAGAGGGGGCAACGACCCCACTAAAAGCCGCGACACTTTCTGGTGACGCATTATTATTATTATTATTATTATTATTATTATTATTATTATTATTATTGGAGGCTCTGGGGACGTGCATTTTTTGGGAATTATTAGCTCTTCGTTAGATATGCTAAGTGAATCGGAACAGATGCAACTCGCGTACGACCGCGTACGAGGCATAACTTGGCAAGATTTAAGTATGATGTTTGGTCTCAGGTGTGTCATTAATGTACCTACTCTGCAAAATGAACGGGTAACTCGAAAGTTCTGTTCCACTTATTTCCTCTCTACCAAGATTTCCCGCAGATTATTTTTGTAGTGTTCTAAGCTAGTGTTTGCTGGATGAGCGAGATAAGCTAGATAAGCGTGTCGCTGCAGCGTTGAACTTATCGTCAAGCACGCCTTGATAATGAAACAAGAATTATTATTGATCTTGATATTTGTACGACTATTTTGCAAGCTTCTCGAGTGTTATTTCCTTGACATCTGATTCTGGAAGGTGCTATTGTATAAGTATACATTGCGAGCCAGTGCAAAACGCTTTGAACATGTATACTGTACTTTTAAGTGACACCTGAAATTAGTTTATAAAATCCTTAAAAATTGTGAAAGATGTATTGTTGCAAACCTCAATGCTCCGATTCCATACTTTGACACCTAAAAACTCATAGTACGTCTAACATATATTGGCAAAAGTTTTAGACTATTTTTATGATCACTTTTGGAAGATTCTCTAATTCATAGCTGTATTTTGATCTCCAAAATGAAAAGTGGTTCAAGCGAGATTTGACCTTCATGAGAGAAAGGCTATTTCCAACCAACCCCCCTACCCCTCCTTGAGGAAAAAAGGGCAATAAGGGTCGAAGTATTTTGACCTGTTCTTATACAGCTTGGGGAACCGAACCCTTTGGATTTCGGCTCGTGCGGTCAGTCCTTTGTTAGATCAGTGGCAAGTAGTACACATACGGACACCCAGACTTCCATAGAAGCCGGTGCCCCTTAAACTAGATGGCTCGGAACACGTTATAGGACGATAAAAAGGTCGATAACCTGTCCAGGCCAGCGGGACTCCAATCAAAATTAATGAAACTAGACCCTACCGGAGCGCTGTTGGAGGGCTCGCCCTCTTTGCATTCTCCTGTTACCTGCTGCGCTCGTACTACTCGTTTTTTTTTTGCCCTTCACCATTTCTTCCGTTCAACTCATCATGTCAACTTATACAGTTACTTTCATCAAAATTTTAATTTCAAACGAGGAGAATGTATTTCTTATTGTGATAAAGCGCTTGTATGTATTTTTTTATCTTCTCATCAACTAGAATTTCAGTCTTACAAAAATAGTTTATTGTATAAATTATAATACAAACTCTACGTGAAACTGTGATGGCCTGTTGAATCTGTATATTATATATCATTGTTTATTGATGGTGTGAAATTCGACATGATTTTTCTCTGACTTATTAGTTAAACGTGGCTCAATACTGACTCCTAATTTAAAGAGACAACTGTGGCCGAGATTTACTTTTGACTCGCCATTGCTCTAAAAAGCGTTGATGAGATATCTTTTTACAATTACACGGCTCTCTTGGAACCATATAGTTCTTCTCATATAAATTCGAATTCTTGTTTTTGTTTATTCACTCAGAAGAAAATGCAACCTATAATTTATGATAACTTCAACCTAAAACAGTATGCGAGGAAGATCTTGTAAATTGATAATATTTTTTCGTAATGATATTCCTTTATACTATGACATATTTATCAATAAGGTTCTAGCTCTATATATGATATTGATTAATTTTTGGAAGTAATTATCATACATGGGTCAATGCGCTAGCTTTGTGCACTTATCCTAATAAAATTCTAAGTCCAGAAACCAATAGTTTTCTAGATGTCGATCTGTCCAGAATCACATAAGTTTTCGTACATTCGTTTTTTGTGTTTATTTATAGAGTATAAGTATGTTTTTTTTTCTTGAAAAATATATTAAACTCTTGATAAGAGGCTGTTTTAAATATACGATTTCCGATAGTTATTTCTTGTGATTTGTTCGAAAACCATACTTTCAATTTTGCGTGGTAGAGAATTTTAACCTCATAAACAAATCCTTGAAGTTTTACGGCGTATTATTGACTTTTGATTAGGTACTGAACTTGCTTGAGATATGCCGTCATTGTACATAGTCATTTCTAAAAAATAATACTTATATTACCATTATTTTCATTATGTCCCCTAATCAAAAGAAAGCATAACGTGAACACTCTAGCTATCATTACAGTAATCACGATTCTTAGGTTGATGAGAAACAAATAAAAAAGCAAGTACACTATGCTGTTCCTATAAAGCCATTTATTGAAAATCAAACAAGTTAATAAGTTATAAAACTCTCTTAATATATTTTTTCAATAAAGAACTTTAGACATTATTCTCGAAAGGTAAGCTAGAATTCTACCAAAATTTTTGTACTTTTCGAAAATACAATAATGAAATAACTAGTTGAACTAGTCAATTTAAAGTTAGCAATAATAACAATCTCCATGATCAAGAAATTTTAATGGGAAGTCGAACTAGGTTTTGCACGAGCAAAGTTTTGTCAACCATTTTAGATAAGAGAATGACGATTGGCGTTGAGTCACAAAGGATCAATAGGGGAGTGGTGGATGCGTGAATGTACCGTAAAGTTAAATAGGCATGTACGGAGCAGTAGGTCAATGCACACTTGATATCAGTTGTCAGTGGCCTTATCGGTCAGGAAAGATACAAATACTTGTCTGTAGTCGTCAAGACGATTGTGATTCGGAGCTAATCAGATGTACGATATTGAGCAATGTCATTCAGCTTAATGTATATCCGTAGTACCTTTATATTTCGTCGTAAAATTTATACATACGCATTTTTTAATTTTTTTTACAAACAGTTAATGGAAAAATTATTATTTATAACATTTAGCTGCACAAACAATTTTTAGAAGCATCAATGGGTGTTAAAGTCATTTTTGTATACACTGAGAAAAAAACAACGTTAAGTTTACGCGAGGAGCACGGTAGATTCTACTTTGTTCCAAAGTAACAAGTGGCGCTGTCGCTGTAACTGAACGACCCAAGTACAGAGCCAGATTGAAAAATTTTTTGCCCATACGCCCAAGATTTTTGCCGCCCACTTGAGGAAATCAAAATTCCATGATTGTAACTATTTTTTTAAATCATAATAATATTATCATTAAATATTATCAGTATCAGTAATAATTATTTTTCAATTATGATTATTATTATTGTTATTACTATTATTATTGTTATTATTGTTATTATTATTATTTCTATTATGGAAAAATAAATTTTTAGTAATAATCACGGTCGTGCATACAAATTGTTAAACTCCATTACAACGCCTCGTACGAAAACTAAGGTAGCTTATGGGTTCTTACGAAAACTAACTGTACTCAATTTTCTCACGAAGGCTAGCGTAGCTTCCAAGCTCTTACGAAAACTAGCACGCAAATTTCTTACGAAAAATAACGTAGCTTGTAAACTCTTACAAAAACTAACGTAGTACGGAGATTTATTACGAAGATTAACGTAGCTCGTGAACTCTTACGAAGGCTAACGTAACTCGCGGACTCTTACGAAGCCTAACTGTGTTAAAAAATACTTACGAAGGCGTAGCTCATAGACTCTTACAAAGTAAGGCTAAAGAAGCTCGCAGTTTCCTACGAATAGTAACGCAGTTGTTCACAAAATCTTAAAATTTAACATAGTCGAATAGTCCACCGAATTTTTACAAAGAGTAGCTTGAAGAGTCTCTTACAGAGACTAATGAAGCTTGAAAGATTTTAAGCACAATTTTTTACAACTTGCAACAAAATTACTGGCCCGATAATGATGCATTTTTTACAATTTTTTGTAGTATTCTTCAACCAAAAATAGGTTTGAAATTAATATCAACATCCAAATTAAAGACATAAATTTTCTATTCCTTTTTTTATTAGTTTGGCAGTATGAAGCTTGTACATTCAAATAAGAAAAAAATTGCTGTTACATGTGTTTAAATTTGTATCAAATACAAAAAATGTTTTGAAATCAAAAAGTCGTCAAACTTTAATCAGGCCGATATACTCGATTCACTTTTCTTTTAAATTCATAATACTGCTATCTTACTTTAAATTGGGGATCATACTACCATTTAAAATATTATTCTAAAATATTCTTCTAAAATATTTTTACAAGCCTTACGAGAAAACTAATAGGAAAAAAATTACTTTTCACCTATCCGCTATTTGAGTTTCTTTGGAGGGGATAATGGCGCCACTGGTCACTTTAACACTGTAACATTTTAATATGTTTATTCACTATTTCTTTTTATTACTGTATAATATATTATTGTTAAGTAGGAGTAGATCTTTTTTATGTCCTTGCAATACGCTGTTTAAATCTTTAGTATTCATGTAAATTGTAGTTAAATATTTACGGTAAGAAACAATAAGCATGAACGGTACCAAAAATAAGTTAAAATGATTGTCTGGATATTACGTAAATAATTGAATTATTATTTAGTTTGATACTGTATTTTTTAGGCTTTTTGTATGATTGAATTTGGTTTTTAATAAGCTTTCAATATTGTTTATATTTAATACTCAGAACCTCTGGTTACGAATAACAAGAATAGCTATAGTTACTAGCATACAAAATCTTCATGGGCTTCGTTACTTTTAGTAAGAAACGACAAGCTGCGTTAGCCTTCGTAGGAGACCGTGAGCTACGTTAGTCTTCGTAAGAAATTTGCGTGCGACGTTAGCTTCCGTAAGAGTTTGCAAGCTACGTTAGCCTTCGTAAGAAACCTCGAGTACTGTTAGTTTTCGTAAGAACCTGAGCTACGCTAGTTTTCGTAAGAGGCGTACCAATTTAGTATTCAAAAGTGCGTAAGTACCTTATTATCCTGACGGAAATCACGAAAGCTTTGTTAGATATCTCTACTTACGGAAGGTACTGCAGTGTGAGGGCGGAGTGAAGTAATCAGCATTCTAGTTACTTTTTTTAAAGACAACACCTTCTTCAGGGGCCGTATTGCGTACCTTGCTCTCAATTGCCTCTTGATTTCCAATGGTAAAGTAGAAAGATCATTTTCAGCGTTAAAACGCATTAAAAACTATTTGCGAAGTGTATTAGGGGCTAAAAAATTAAATAATTTATCATTGTTATATATAGAAGCACAATAAGGATAAATCTGGACTGTGAAAACATAATTAATGAATTTGCTTTGAAAAAATCACGGAAGGTATTGATATAAGTATTGTAATTTAATGTTTTCAATTTTATTTAAATAAAAATTTTATACTGAGTGTACGCGAGTGATTATTTTATAATTATGTATTTTATTGTATTTATTTTCATGTATGTATTTCTGTTAAAAAGTAAGGTGGCGTGCTCCCCGTCCCCGCCCCCAGGAAGCTGCCGCCCCTACGCACGTGCGTTCTGTGCGTATGCGTTAATCCGGCCCTGCTTAGATCTGACCTTATGCGTAGATCTGAAACGTACATCGTATACCGAAGTACCAAAGTAGATACTACCGGGGTCCCCAAGTAACAGCAATGGCGCCACCAGTTACTTTGGAACAAAGTAGAATCTACCAAGGCCCTCGCGTAAACTTAACGTTGTTTTTTTCTGAGTGTACTAGTGAGGTCTCGCCCACTAAGTACTTCTATTCCTCTGGAGTGAAATCCTGCGGTAAATTTTAAGGTAGTAGTCGAGCAAAAAGACTTCTTTTACAATTTTTCTTAAATTTTGCGTATGGCTTCAAGTTTATATTATTGATCATGAGTCACAGGTAGCCAAATGCCTCGTCATCCAATTAGTGACGCGCATGAATGGATTAACGAGATTCCCTCTGTCCCTATCTCTTTTGGGCGACACAGGCCAAGGGGTAGTGTATCAAGAAATCGATGATACACGAATACAACTGGTTATGATGCGAGGTGTTAAGACCAAATTCAAGTAGGTTCACGTTCCTAGCTACCGTTAAGTAGGTATGAGAGAAGGGGATAACTTGTCTATACTCGAGCTCGATTATCTCAACTAAATCTCGAAACACTGGCAAAAAGTCTCTCCTGAACGGGGGTCAGAGCGTGATGAGGGCAACGCTGAGAGACTCAGGTCCTATTGAATCATGTGGGTTGACAGACAAAAGAGCTTTTCCGTTCATTGGTCTTTACATTATTATTCCCCCATTAAAGACATTGAGCGGCATCGTAAGACTCTGTCGAAAGCGATAGGCAGGTGACGCCTTGAAGATCACCAACAAGGCTTGAAGCCATTCGAGCAATAGTGGAAGCTCAGAATCAGTATTGCATTTATTAAAAGAGGCTCTATAATAACTCTAAAGAGACTCCACTGAGGATTGTAAGTGCGATTAAATGGTGAGGTACGACCGACTATCCAGAGTTGAAAGCGATGTTTTACATCTAATTGAAAGCCGGGTAAAGAAGATCTAGCGGGGTCAGATCTCAGAGCCTCGCAACTCTGCCCGTATCTAGCGATAA
>JAPYYV010017129.1:0-16224 GCA_030522625.1 Copidosoma aretas | reverse complement strand
TAAAATATAGGCCGAGTCCGGCGATATAGTGTCTTTTAGGTGACTTCGGCCATCTTAGTCTATGAAAATAAGCATCGAGCAAAATTTTTAAGTTTTCGGGGGCGGGGGGGAGGGGTTGACAAATCCTGAAAATCTTTTAAGTTTTTGGGGGGGGGTCGACATATCCTGAAAAATTTCTAAATTTTCGAGAAGGGATTGACAATTCCTTAAAATTTTCTAAGTTCTTGAGGGGGGTGAGGAGACGGTGAGTGGGCGTGAAGGGGCCTGAAAGGGGGGGGCGCAGACGAATTGTAAGAATGATTTTTTTACGTGGTTTCACGAAGAATCGAATCTTTTATGGGGTGTTAGAGGGGTCGAGGGGGGTAAGGGAGGGCCAAAAACAAATGACGGTGTTACAAAACACGTAGAAATCGACCGAATTCCTCCGTGATTTGAGAAGGGGCTGAGGAAGGGTGAGGCTTGATGAGGAGGCAGTAAAGATTCTATCTTTATCACTATATATATAGTAAGATATATATTTATACACTATCGGGGCTGTTCCCCCTGCGCGCTGCGCACTCCATCCCTTACATTCCAATATTTTGATTAGTATGTCAAAATAATAACAACAAGAATATATTTTATACACATATAAGTAATGTCAACAAATTATTAACATTTTGATTTTTGATAGAAAAAGAAAAAATTTTGATGCATGCTAGAAATAATTATTTTTCTTTTTTTTTGCACTGCCAATATTAGGAAAAAAATCCGCGTTATTCGTGTTTAAAAATACTTTTTTAACAGTAACAAATTATCAACAATAAAATAAAAACTTTACATTTTCGTTATTTAATGATTGTAACCGTATTCTTAGAGTTATTTAAACCGTAATATGTTATTATACACTTTTTAGTAGGATGCGTTATTTTAACGTAACAAATTGAAGAACTTACTAAAAAAACACTATTTAAACTTCATGTAACTCGTGATAAGTGATTTCTCAATGTTTTATGGACTGTTACTGTGAAACAAACGCACAAATTAAAAAAAAAGTATGATTCGAAGGATTTGATTTAAGTTTAACTATGAGCCCAAACCAAGCTTTTTATCTTGCTACCCTTCGGATCTTTGGCTATTTCGGTTATTGCTAAACTAATGATGTTTATAAATATTTAAGGAATTTTGAGACTCACATAATTTAGATCTCATAAAAATTCGCTGAAACTCGAACAAGTATAGTCAAAACATAAAATAAGTTCACTGATTCATCAAATAATTGTTTCTAATTTATTATTTATAATGATTTCAATTAGTATTGAGGGTTTGTATGGATGCATATGTACATGTATATAATATTTAGGCAATCATTATTATTACTGAAACAGTAAAGAGCCCTTTTTTGTATTTTCGCACATTTTAGAATCGAATATGGATATAAGTTTATAATGAAATATCATTGTAAAATTCTTACAAATTAGTTATACATGCAAATTTTTAATTTACATATTTTTTTATTTTTAATATAGATTTTTACATACTTATACACTTTCTCTTCTTGTTTTATAATTATTGAAAATGCACATACCCTTAAATCAATATTAATTTTTTTTTAAATATAATATGACTCTTTGGTGCCTTATTTACGTACATAAATAAACTATACATTCACATAAATCATCTCCCTGCTGCATATCTCTCCATTACTTTTTAATCCTATACTTCTGACTGATATCATTATTATTATTTAATGTGTTTTTTTTTTCCTTTTTTGATTGAAATATGTGCTTTACAATTTTTTTTTTTATCTACCCTACAGCCTACAGTCAATTAATTAAGAATTTCGATACTTACTTATATGTTTTTCTTCTTTTTACATTTTTTTCTCTTGTTTTTTTTTTGTTTATATTTCACGGATGATAGACTTATCAATGACCGTATAGTTTTTTTGTACTTTCTGATTGATGAAAATCTTCTTTTCCTTTGTAAAATTATCTTGGATTTTCGAAAGTTTATTTTTCTTCGTTACTCTTTTTATAAGTCCTATCGTTTTCCTAAATTCTACTTTATAGTATAGTACTCTACTTCTTTGCCTATGTTGTATGCTTTTTATTGCATAAGTCCGTTAATTCTCTGTATGAATTCCTTTTATATTTTCTTAAGTGTTGCATTCAAAATCAACATGATATTTGTAAACCTGAATTTATTTTTTCTTTTTTTTTCTTTCATTTCCCATTTCTAAATCGATGCCCACCCTGCCTGCCTTCAATTTTTATATATATTCTTGTATCTTTGCATTTAAACTTATTTTCATATTTTGAATCAGCTTTCTCTTTTTTTTACATACTTTTTTTTGTTTTATACGCGGGTCTCCGTTACGTATGTGCGTTAATATTTACCATTCAATCCATGAAAAATAATCTTTGATCCAAACTTTTTACTTTATCTCTTTTGCTTATGCCTAAAAGGCTTTGACTGCTCTTTGCGTTGCATGTACATCTTTTTCTATGTAAATTTTGCTATGATTCGCTCAAGGCGATATGGCTAGAGAGCAACTGAGATATGAATTCCGTATGCAAAAATAATAAAATTTTATCACTTTGTCGTAAATCGACGCTCTGGAAAATGAAAACAAAATTTACCAATGATTAACAAATGACTTGAAAAAGACAATGTCCAAAATTTACTGAGTAAATAAATAATTTAATTAACAAAAAAAGTCATACAATGAATCTTCGTAGCTAGTGCAAGAAAAATATCACGACATGAGAAAAATTCAATCGTCGGTAAAATTTAAATATTTTTAACTCAATTTTAATGAGTTAATGTTCTCATAAAACCGTAAATAATGACTCCATCTGATGTGCAACCACGTTTTTTCAAATAAAAAGAAAATTGAAACGATACTTCAGACTTATGAGGCCTGGACAGGGGCTGGCAAGCTCGGACAGTGCGAGGTAAGATGGCTGCGATGATCTGAGTCGAACGAAGCCGCAAAAGGCTGGCAGTTTACTCACTCTGGAAGAGACGAACCGTGCGAGGAACCGCGCTGACTTACTGGTAACCGAAAAGTAGGCCGAGACGAGCGCTGGAAACGAGCTCAATACCTCGCTTTGGAGCCTCCGTAGGAGCGCAGGAAACAGGGAGGGGGGGTGGCTTACACGGTCATAAGAGCGCAAGTGTTGGTAGTCTTCTCCTGAAAATACGGGGGAATGTACAGTCTCGCCTTGTCGCAAGCTACGCGGGCCTCTGTCCCAACTGACACGTATGACTTAACGTGAACATTCCAGCCACCTTGACGAAACTCCGTCAAAATTAATCATTACTATCTGACTCAACGAGGTAAAGGATAGCCTGCTATCGAATAACAAATGTACCTTAGACTACTTCAAAGCAAGTAGTATTACATAATTTTAGTTGATAAAATAAAAAAAATTTTTTCAAAGATAGAAATATTATCTGACTTACTCAGGGAAGCTAAATCGCGCTTAATCTAGTATTAGTTACATAACTTAGATAACCGATAACATTGAATAATTGATCAGCATGAAAGGTGATTTAAAATGTACTAATTGATTCTTCTATTTATGCATCGTTTTAACGGTAACCACTCGTACTAGTCCATCATCTTCGGGATATGTAGCAGTGACCAATCCCAACGGCTACTTAGTAGGTAGAATAAGCTCGTCCTTTACTTAAACGACATCACCCTGGGCTTTGGCAACAAGCTCGCCAGCAGTTGGACACAGTTTCTCGGCAGCAAAATGCTGTGCTTGAATGGCTCTGCAAAAATAAATGTTAGCCATTCTATGCTCTGTTTCGAGAAGTGAAATCTTCGAACGATCAATGTTTTGGAGTGTAACAGGTATGCCCGAGCGGCATACGTAGGACAGAATCCTGATGATTCTGGAGAAAGCTGAGAACCTCTGCAGCGTGAGCAAGCATTCGGGTTGTAAGGTCTGCTCTCGCCTTTAAACTGGCCTTAAGTGGCAGAAGTCTGAAGCTGGTCTAGGTCCATTGGCTCTGACGGCGATAGCGATGGCCAAATAGACTCCTCTTGTATTAGCCAGCTGGATACTTGTCACCACAACTCGTGCTTTGCTAGGAAAGCTGGTGTGAACCCACGCGTCACCCCATCTGCAGAGTTGCCAGCTGATAACACGATACCACGTCACTGTGGGAAGCTCAGTGAGAATCTCGCTAGTTCTGTTAGCCACAAAAGTTGTCTAACAAGATTGATGGCTTTTTAGCGACTCCAGAACAACCTTGGAATCGGTCCAGCAGTGGATGCTGGTTGGTTTTATGGCTGAATGTTCCAGCAGATTCTTTACCAGTCGAACCAGAAGGGTGCACCCACACAGTTCAAGCCTTGGAAGCGTATGTACCTTGGTCTTGGCAAGAAGTAGGCTAGCTCTTCAACCAACCAAAACTGTTAAAAACCTCCCTCCTTATCCTAGTTTTAAACTTCCAATGCATCCAATTGAAATTCAAATAGATCTGTTTTTTTATCCCTTTCTCATACCTAAAAATTAACATTTTCTTTTTTTTTATGTTTTCTTCCAGTATATAAAATATTTATCTAGGTCTTTCTGCATCTGTTTTATGTCTTAAAAATGATCAGCACCTGAAACAACGTCATCAAATTATTTAAGACGGTAAATTATAAGTTTGCCTACTGTTACACCTCCTGTATTATTTTGGATCCTCTTATCGTCTATATTCTATATAAATAAACTTAAAAGAACAAGGCTTCATGGGCACCCTTGCCTTACCTCTTTAATAATTTTAAATAAATTAGTTAGCCTCTGGCCGTAATTAACTGTTTTTTTGTATATTTTTAGATTCTTTTCAACATTTTTGTCATTCTTC
Organism: Copidosoma aretas; assembly: GCA_030522625.1. Classification (NCBI taxonomy): domain Eukaryota; kingdom Metazoa; phylum Arthropoda; class Insecta; order Hymenoptera; family Encyrtidae; genus Copidosoma; species Copidosoma aretas. Next base: position 11,376 of record JAPYYV010017129.1, on the reverse strand, counting down.
TTTCTATCCCTCTTAACTCGAATTTGACTCGGAACATTTCTCTATTTATGGTATTAAATTCTGTTTTGCAGTCTACGAACACAGCATATAATTTATTGACGACATCCTCTAGTCTATTTTCAATTAAATCATTTAATACCAAAATATAGTTCTTCCTTTTGCTCTGATGCCAGCCTAATACTCTTCAATTTTTTTTTACTGCTCTACCTATTTTTCTATTTTTTTAGCGATAATAATTGCTTAAATGTTGTATGCTCCATTTAAAAAGCCGCTTCTCTCTAGTTTTAACGATCTTCTACTTTTTACCTGCCTAGTGAATTTGCTGGATTCTTGCTTTCCCACGCTTCGATAGTATGTGTGTTAGTCTATAAACTATGAAGTATGTTTGTCAAATAAATCATTCAAATTATGTGCAGATTCTTGAAACAATTATCCATAATACTATCTTCTCCTGTGTCTTTTGTGTTTTTGATTTTTCCCAAGAGATTCCTTTATTCAATTATGGATATATAATCCTGGATATATAATCCTTCCAGACTTTGCTGTTAATTCCTATACTCCTTTTTTTGGTTTCCGTATAATATGTATCATTTTTGTCTCTTGAAAAATATTTAAAGTTAGTCTTTTATGCGTCTTTCTTTATTACCATCCCTCTTTTTTTTCTGTTTTCATTTTCTAATAGCTTTCCAAAACTCATTTAAATTTTGCTTTCTGCTATATTGCTTAGTTTTATCATGCTTGTTTGATTATTTCATTTCTTATTATTCCTATTTATCCTTCTTACGTTAGTCTTTAATTTTATTTTTACTCTTTCTTTTACTGTGTTAGTGTTATTTGATTTTACCTCCAATCCATATTTTTTTCACAATTATTGTGGAATCCTATTTATCAATTTTCAATGAGTTACCTTCATAGATTATATCATTTTTAGTGCCTCTGCTACCTGTGTAATCACATTACGTAACCTATCCTATTTTTTTGTGACATTCAAGCCATATGTATATTCTCCCACCTGCGCGCTCTGCTCGCCAACCTCCCGCTTTTTTATATTTATAAAATGAATCATAATAATAATTATCATATGAATGGAAACAATTTCTTATAAGATTAGCAATTTTTTTCATGTTTATTAAAGAAGCTTAACAAAGCTTTATTCTTCAATTAAAAAAAGGATGATTGAAATATATATCAATTTTTTTTTTTATTTATGGATATCTTTCATATTTTGTATTTTTATAATAGTATTCAGAAAATACTTCTATCAAAAAGACTTTTAATTTAAACAATCATAGAAAATTTAAAAAAACTATAGCCTGGGCTAGGACTTTAGACACATACACAGACATGATGTATTCTGATTTCAGATAACAAATAATCAAATTTGACTTAGCATATATTACCGAGTGAAAATAAAACAAATATAGTACTATTTTCTAAGGTTAACTCACTCGCTCTTTTTTTTAATAACTATTTATTTCAAGCACTCATAGAACAACTATTAAAGCTATAAAAACATAAAAATAATCGGACTTTCGAATAAGATTCATCACATCTATATTGCATTAATGTAACATTATCTATGTGCTTATATTGGTATGATAATTTCGTCAATTTAAAGAATTTATGCTTTTTACATTTTTTGCGTACTATATACACATTTTATACAATTGTTACCATTCCATTTGAGAAGCTTCTATAATGTCTAGTGAAATTATGATTTGTGTTCAGCCAAAGCGACACCTTATTGAGTAGAACATTTTGACTGCATAAATTCTAATATTTCGTTATTATGAAAAAAATTTTTTTACTTGATATATTGTTCAAATTTGTAAATAAAGTTGTAAAATTTTTTAACAGACTTGAAATTTGTTATATTAAAGTAATAAATTATCTTTATACAGGTTTAGCGTTTTCAAATTTTTTTTAATACAAATTGTTAATGTAATTCTAATTTATGAAATAATCGATTTAGGATATAAACAGTAAGATATTTAACATTAGATAGATCTGATTTTTTTAAAAGGTATTACTATCAAGATTACGAATTTTTTAAATAACTGAAGAATTTTGAAGAAAATTTAAATAGGATAATGAGTATTAGTTAAAAAACAAATTTATTTTGATTATTAATAATAATTTTAATATAAACATTATGAATGAAATGCATCAGAAGCCCTTTTTGCTCTTTTTACTAAAAGTAAATACCTTTATTTACCGATAAATTACAGAAGCGTTTTTGCTGTGCTAAAAACAAATACAGGTTATGCGTTAAGACTTTATATATAATGTTTTCTTTTCAGGAAATATTCTTGCAGCTCATTCAACAACCTCCGACCATGATTAATATCTTTTTATAATAAAATACAAACAAACACTATTTCACATGAGTATTGCTTTCCGTGCATACACCTCTTATAGTATACTCTGTCTTACTCGAATATCACGCATGATTGTTACTCTCTTAGTAAAGAAGACTGTCGAAGAGAAACCAGATTATTTTGAAACGAACTGATTCTCGACCAATCAGTAACCACATGTGTAACAAAAATGTTTTTTTATTTGAACTTGTAATTCTATATGTTTTTCCACATGAAATTACATATAGCAGTACCAATTTAAAACCCATCATGTTTTTCCATATGTAATGTCATATGTGATACTATATGGTTTTACATAAAAAATTGCGTACAGAATAACGTTCTTTATTTTAATGTATGTTTTTTCAAAAACTTATTTAAATTCGACAAAAATTCAATACTTTAATTAAATTTCTAAAACCTAAAATTTATAGAAAGTTTGACTGAATAGTTTATATCTAAGAGACTTATAGTGGAGTCAAAATTTACGATGAAACAGAAAAACAATTGGGGGGGGGGGGCTGGAGGGGAAGAAGGGGAATTCTGGTGGGGAGGGGGGGGGGGGGGGAGGGGGTTCAACTCAATTTTTTGGGGGACAAATCTACGGTAAAAAGAAACGAAATTTACCTTTTTTAGGGGGAAACTATTACTCGCCCTATAATAAGACAACTATATAACACAGAAAGATATACAGAAATTTTCACATGCCTGAGAGAATCGGATCCTCATAGCTTATTGTCTCTGAAATAAAATAAGCCTCAAACCTGATGGATCAAGTGAAAACTCGTGGGAAGCAAGAATTTTGACGGTTTTTGTCTTCCTGAACCACTGTGCTACAATTTAACAGAATAGTCTTACTCGAACAAACTTTGGGGAGGAATGAAGCTATTGCCTCACCGTTAAGTAAAAAAACCAAAGAAGAATCTAGACCAAAGTTACTAGTAATAAAAATGAGATAGCTAAAAATGAATATATCGGAAAACAGATGTCCCCTGCTTACGAAAAGCAGTTCACGCAAGTGCTCGAAATCTTTACTTGTTAACACTGGAGGTAAGGAACTATTGACAAACAATAAGAAAAGATAAATCTGCGAGAGGCTATTGACTTAAGATTTCTATTAAATTGATGAGGTACTTATGCTAGTGTTGATTTCGAGAATAGTAAAAATGTAATTACTGATGATGATGGTAAAGAAAAAGAGGACGACGAAAAAAAAAGGATCATTCATGGATGTTAAATCAACATAAAGACACGTATGGTCATGCACGCTACTAAATAATTGCGAGCAAACTTGATAGAAGTAAACGCTAGTGATCCCGTGCCTAGGAGTTTGAGTCTTACCGCGGCTGTGGTGTCAAACATTGATATGTCCGATAATCCTGGATCTCACCGGATAGCTATCAACATTGATAATAATAGTCACGGTGTGGATTTGACAGCTACTGTAATTACAGGTACTCCAATAACCCATCTCAAAACATCATCTTCATCGACTTTGAAAAAACTGTACGTCGTGCAAATGGAACAAAAAGCAGCTGCGATGTTTAGACTTTTGTGTGTGTGTTTGGTGAGTATTGCATCATGTAGTTGTATCACGCTTGAAATAATATATGTTTGGGAGAGTTTGATCTAATTTTTACATCTGATACGCGAAAAAACGACTCTATAGTCAGACGCTTTTATAGGACACTCATAAAAAAATTAATAATTAGAAAAAAATGTCATTCGGTTAGGATGATGCCACAAAATACATCGGGTGGTTATAGAAGACTTCAAAAAGTTCTACTTCTATGGAAAATCATATGTGATCAGGCATGTAATTTTAGATGTAACTGACCATTTTTGTATTTTTTTTTCTATTGTGTAACCCGATCACTATACTCTTAGTTTTGAGAATTTATATATTTTAGCATCGTATTATCCAGACCTACTCGACTTTTATGTACTTTTAGGGAAAAAATAGATGTCATCTATCACCTACGCCGGTTAAGAATTTATGTATTTTAACATCGTATAGGCTGGACTGTACTCTAGTTTTTAACCGTTGTTCCAGGTTCAACACGTCCTACCATATCACTTTATTCAGGCCATTGTGATCGAAAACTGTCAATCAAAAACAAAAGATTTTTAAATAAATCAAGAGCCATATTTTTTAGTACCCCTTGAACTGAGTTGATTCATAACATCTGAAAGGTCTTTTTGCATTACTTATTATAAACATTCAATATTATTTCTCCTATCTTGATATTTTAGCGGGGGAGGTGAAGGGGACGTACGTAAAATGCAGACTTCAGATCAACTGTTGAGAAAATTTGATGGTGTTGGAAATACGTGGGATATGGAAGGGGTTACTAGGCACAAGAAATATTCGTTTGAGTTTAAATAGTCAGTCCTCGACCACTAGCCGATCTCTGAACACATATTTATACTCCTTGTATACGGCCACTTAAACACCGCATTAATTACTATTTATTTAGAAGTGTTAAAATGTAAAAGTTTACATAGTACAACTGCTTCCCAACCTCCTACTTCAATCTGCATGTGCTCTCAAAACGTCAAACAGTATGAGGGGCTTGATCGGTCTCGAGAATAAAAAATGAGAAGCACTAGAAGCCAGTTGTCAAATTTGGCGGAAGCAGCTTGAGACACATCACCCTGAACTCGAAAGATTGGCTCAAACTAGTCAACATCTTCAAGTGAATGACTGCGCACCCTAAAGACCCTTTCAATCCTCATTACGGTTTCAACAAAATAAGAATGTTGCACCTACTCCAACACATAGTTTATATCAGCAACGATTACAAAAATCGGGCTGTGTCTATCAAGGAAAACAGAGTACCTCTTTCGAATACCGAGGAGAAAGAAGAGGATCCACTCTTACCCCTTACTAAACCACCAGTTGGCAAAGAAAAGAGAAACACCGATAAGCGTTGTAGAGATTTAAGAAATAAATAAAAATTTTCTTTAAGAAAAATGCATGTATCCTGTCTTTTTTTCGATTGACCTAAAAACATATCTCTCGGTTGAAATATATAGTAGACATTGCAACAATGAGTACTAGAGCCACAATCCCAAGGCTAAAATTTAAACCACGCCTTGCAGCAACGTGTGCTACGTCAACATCTCTCCGTCCGAGAGAGAGAGAGAGAGAGCTTCGTCAAGCCGACGAAAAAAATTATGTGTACATTTTTATCCACTAAACAGAGACACACATGCAAAATATTGGACGAGATATGAGGCATAAGCATAGGTAACGAATGCAGCGCATAAAATCAAAAGTTGAAGAGTGCAAAGCGACATAGTACGCGGAAAACTTTTATAAAATATTTTAGAATTCTCACACCACTTGACTATTATTCTCGAAATATTCGTTCGTATCCAAAATAAGAAGGATATGACATCATGCAAACAAATTATTTTAAGGAAATCTCTAGTCTTGTTTAAAATCCCAACAAAATAAAGGGGTGTCAAATCGTTCTTCTATATTTTATAATCTTGAATCGCTCGAGACCATAATAGTATTTTTGGAAATGTGTACTGCGATAGACAATTTAAGAATGCTGTAATATGACTTTTTCTGTATGAGTGTAAAACTTTGTCTCTTCTGCTAAAAAAAAATATCTCTTAAGATCAAAATTTATAGTACAGCTTGCGACTATGCTCTCATATTCCCAAGGCCAAAATTTAGGGTAGTCCGCGCGGCAACGTCGACGAGGAAATATTAATCTTACTACGTCGGTGGAGAATCCCTCAGAGGAAACCAGCAAGTGTACGGCAGAAGGATAGTGTATAGGTATGATAGTGTATACGTGCATGAACTGTCTCTCCACCTCAAACCTGCGGTCATAAACGACGCACTTGTACTCCTATAACGCAGTCCGCGTGCCGTGTATAGCTTACCGTTCTCTTAAAAAAATCTAGAGAGTTAACGTCAGCAATCTTAGAAGTAATAGAATGACCAGTCAGCTCAAAATTTTTTAAAATTTTTTTCTGAAAAAGCCATCAAAATCTCTTGAAATAAGCTTTCATTTAAGCAATAGTAGGGTTCAAAACATTAATCTGCTTAAAAGTTACGAGAACTTAACAGTTGAGATCTAAAACAGGTCAAAACCTCTATGATCGACAAAAGTTGAAAAATTTTAAGTATAAATTCGAATCACTGGTGATTTTTGACCAGATAAAGGTATTAAGCTACAACAGGGCTCAAATTAAAGCACATGACAAAAGCTTCCGATTTATAATCTGAGAAACGATAAGACATGCTCCTGCGGTGATTAACGTCTAAGTTTCATTGAAAAACCGAAGTTTTCTCTTTTTGGATACGTTAACTTTTCTTGCTGTATCTTTTTTTAAGAGAAAAAATGTTGTCCCGCATGGCAAAACGTGTTCTCTAGTTTAAGACGAAGATAGCGATAGCCCATAGTAAATGAATTTTAGTGTCTTGGAGGTGTGCCACGTAAATACATTTACCCTAAATTTTGAACACGAAAACTGCATATTATTCGACATAGAGGTAGTCAACAATGTTAATCTTCGTTGCACCATCTGAGATAAGCTTGCCAAGTTACTATTTCCATACCAGCAAGTAAACTACCGCCAACATCTGGAGCCCAACTAACGTTTAGAGGTATCCACACACTAAAGTAGTAGTGCTAGAGTACTGCCAAGGAATGTTCGCAGCTACCAGAGACAGTAGGTAAACTAGAAAAGTTGTAGCACACGAACCCCCGTTTCTCCCTAGGGTGGTGGGAGTGAAAAAATAGTATTTCCCCGGCATTGTACTATAAGCATCAGCTCCTACTCTGACGTCACGACTCTGGGTGGCTTGCTATGGAAAGAGCTCAAACGCATCCTCCCTACTGCTCCCCTCCACATCTCGATAAAATGTATTGATATCAATTGCTAGGATATAAAGAAAACTGCATAAAATCAACAGTTTTATGTCGTTACAAGTTAGTCAATGAGTGCAGTCCCCTAGTGTGAAAACTCTTGCCACCAAAAACCTTTTCCGAAAAAGATATCCAAAATCGTAGAACTCGATCAACACCAAAATAATTTTTTAAAATCTTTATTTATTAGTAGGATTCGTTACAAATGTGCATCTCTCCAGGGCGGTCCCTAGGCCTGAGGGCGCTTGCGAAGCAACGCCCGAGGGACTGCAAAAGTGCCCGAGGTAGGTAAAATATTTTAAATGAACTAAAATTATTTTGGGTACATTTATTATAAAGCATACACGTTTATGAGTATGCATAAACGTAATAATCTATTTTTATGTACTTCATAGTTTATTCCTTATCTCCTACACTCACACATACAAAATTTCGGTCATTAACTTTAGAAGTTTACCCTAGCAATATTTTTAAAAGCATAAAACGTTTTTTTTCACATTGTTTTGAGCAATATTCTAAAACGATGTTTTTGCAAATTTTGTTAGCGTTATATCACTTCTATGCAATAAGAATTTTTTTTTGTAAATAGTATAAACGTGTATCAATGGAAAATTAATCAGAAACAAATGATCTTCTTACCATTTTTTTCGTAAATGCTAAACTTACTAAGGTATTTGAGCTGAAATTTAGAAAAGTTGGCTAAAAAAATGATGAATTTATACTTCAACTTTTTTTGAGTCTTGCGTTAGGTTTTTTGCTGGTGCAAACCTCAATCTTTATTTCTGATGACTGATTCGAGACATTACAATGAAAATCTGTGCTCTGACTCCTACAACCACATTGAGCCAACTTTTGACGTACCCCGTCTTGTCTATAAAGCATGGAAATAACGTTGCAATTACATCTATATAAAAAGCGATTTATCGTCATCTTATACAATGAAGATATTGGCCCTTAAGGTATTTCCCCCCCTGGGCACTGTAACAACAAGGGACAGAGCCGAGCACTTATAATAACTGCAACTACTTGCAACAGTGTTGGTTTTCAACACCTTAAAAAACGCGGCATTGCATTAGATTTTCTAAATAAACAAAATAAATGTGATTCACTTCAGTAATTAGCAAAGAGAAATTTTTTGACGGTGTACACATTAAGAAGGGCACGGTAACATTCGTGCCTTCCAAAGGACGGCTCCTAACCGTACTTGTATATATAGCTATACTCCAAAGCAGGCTTTCGTCTGGAACTTTATACAATTGTTACGATTGCTATTTAACAAGACTCTGAATTGTTCTGAGAAGGATAAGAAAATTTCTCACAAAACCACTAAATACATTGTTTAAATATTTTGAAAATCTGATTGTTTAAAGTAAGCCAGAAAAAATTGTGAAAGTCATGACAGAGCAGAGTTTTAAAGTTTCCCATAAAAGTACGTGTTAACTTAATACTTTGCTTCTCAGCTAATTGGTTATTCTGAACAATCTGAAATTTTGAGGATCGTCTTCTACAGTTGTCAATAATATGTTTATAAAGTATCATCAAAATCTGATTGTTATTATTTTGGGGGTGCACATCACCTTTAAACTATTGGTTATGTTTAAAATCATTCCCTTAGAATTTTCATATTCATGCATGAAATTATTTTAATCTTAGAACCCATTTATAGTGACGTGTTCACATCTTGTTACTGACTATAATCCAATGCTTTTTATGATAGAAAGATGGACATTAACGTAAAGCCAAACGCGCTACTATAAATGGGCCCTCATTGAACATCAATGTTATTGCAACGCATTATCATTTATTAAATGTATCTTTAACGTTGAATTATAAATTACAACACAATTTACTTTGTACCCTAGATAAAAACTGCATGATAAGTAAATTACAAATTCGTTTTTATTCAATTCATAGTTCAAATATGAATTACGAATTTATTTTAAAATTTATTTTCAAATTAATAGTGGATTCATTTTTAATTCTTAATTATCGATCCTGATTTAAAACTAAGAAATAGAATTCACATTTTTTTAATTAGCCACTATATTGGATATGTACAAATATTAAATTGATTTGAACAACAGTTTGTGAAAATTATTGCTTCTGCAAAGTTAAATATTCCGGAAAATAATAAATAAACGCTAACTAATAACAATTATTTCTAATTATATATGACTTTGAAATTAAAAGAAAATGTAACAAATACTTGTCACAGCTTTCATTTACATGGACCAAAATTTCTTCGCTAGTATCCAATCCACTCTGGCCAAGTGAATAAGATACACGAATGACCAAATCCTGTCATTCTTGGTTCGATTCCTAAGGCCCGAAAATGCACATTTGTTAATTTTTTTTTATTTGGGAAAAAAAAATTTCTTCTATTGTTATTATTTTTATTGATTTTTCCAAATATTTAGACATATAAAAATTGTATTTTGATGTAATTTTTTCGCGAACAAAATTACGCACTTTTATCACGTTACGTTCATCCAAACCTCCTACGTAACAAAGTCACCTCATAATTTTCAGGTGCGTAATTAGCGGTATACAAAAATCGAATTCCAGATTTGTCCCTTGCAAACAGAATAACAAAAAAAAAAATTGAATTCTAATTGAAAGCTTGTACATTGATCGGCAGGAAATGACATAAAAGGATACACTCTTTTTGTGGTTGTAATTTTTATAGACGAAAATTTGTTTTCTGGTATCTAATCTGCTTTGGACATAATAAGATAAATGACTATTAATCTTAGCAAACCTAGCTCAAATCTGAGACCCAGGATTTTGTTTCACTGTCCCTCAATTATTTATATTTTTATTGCTATTATAAATATATACAAAAACAAATTTTGATTTTGTCAAGAATCACCACAATCATTAAATAACATTTGTATGAAAAGCGGACATTTAAGATGTTTTACAGACATTTATAGACTTTTTGGGCTGATTTCACAAAATACTTTGCTGTCTGATATCAATTGCTTTTTTAATGTTCACAAAACAGTTGATCCTTTGTTTCGTAACAGTACAATAAAACAATAAAAGATTATGAAGCATGTCGTCTGATGGAAACAATCGGAAACAATTTTTTTACTAATGTTTTTCCAGATGGAATGAATACATCTTAAATTTTATCTAATTATAGTTGACATTGTTTTATAAATATGATGTAGATTTTATACTCACTAAATTGACCTTTTATAAAATCAGAATAGAGTAAGTATACTGCAAAAAACTTATCGATCCAGCTAAATGAATAACTGGAACAACAAGGAACTCAATTTATGTACTCTGATTTTGGTAGGGTCACGTGTAGATTTTCGATTAACTGTTACAATAAAAATGTTCTTCTGTTTGCGAAAAAATAGAACGTACAAATTGATGAAATAAAACATATACTATTATCTTTTGATACAAAGAAAAATATTGCTTTCATCAGCGTTCAGGCTTCCAGTAATAGCAAAATAAGGGTTGCTATAGAAACAAACACGTGAATACATGTTTGATGGACATCCCTATGATAGTGAGACTTATATTAATGGTTGAGTATCCTATAACACATTTGCACTCTAGCTTGTGCATATAATTGCGAGCATATCGACGCCCCGGACGAAGAAAAGCTTAGCTCAGGCTCTAACTAAGAAAAGCTCCGGTAAAGCCCTTATACGAAGAGAAGCATTATTAATAACCTCTCTACGAAAAAAAGCCTTATTCGCTGCGCTCCAACGAAGAAAAGCCTTACTTGCTGCGCTTCAACTAAGAAAAGCCTTACTCGCTGCGCTCCAACGAAAAAAAGCCTTACTCGCTGCGCTCCAACGAAAAAAAACCTTACTCGCTGCACTTTAGGGAAAAAAGCACAGCTAATAATAATAATCAATATGCTTTAACAAAATGAATTATGAAGAAATTTTGTGCACGAAACGTACGTGAAAAGGGTTTGACAAATTTTCGAATATGAGAATTTATCTACCAACTTCAAAAAGCAGATTGTGTTATTACGGTTCTTTTCTCTCTGACTTAAATTGAAGATTAATGTTTGTAAACAAGTTTTGGAGGAATGGATTATGATCTACAGAAAATCTTAAGCACGCCAAAAACAGAAATTTCAATGATGTATTATCTCTCTAAAT